>PVJS01011434.1:0-45788 GCA_004027185.1 Glis glis | reverse complement strand
TTTGCCTAGGTCTTTTACCTAGGTTTATTTCTAGGCATTTCATAGTTTTTGAGGTTATTGTGAATGTAATTGTTTTATGGACTTCTTTTTCAATGGATTCATGGTTGGCATATAGAAGTGCTACTGATTTATTTTAGATTGAATTTGTATCCTGCTATTTTGATGAACTTGTTAATCAGCTCTAAAAGTCTTCTGGTTGAGTTTTTTTGGTCTTCTAAACATGGGATCATATCATCTTCAAATAGAGATAATTTCAGTTCTTTTCCTATATGAATTCCTTTGTTATCCTTCTTTTGCCATATCACTCTGGCAAAAGTCTTGAGGACTATATTGAAAAGTAGTGGTGATAGTGATCATTCTTGTCTTGGTCCTGATTTTAAAGGGAATTCCTTCAGTTTTTCCCCATTTAATATGATGTTGGAATTGGGTTTATTGTTTATTGCCTTAATGATGTTGAGATAATCTCCTTATATTCTGAATTTTCTGCAGTGTTTTTAACATGAATGGGTGTTGGATTTTGTCAAATGCTTTTTAAGCATCTATTGAGATGATCATGTGATTTTTGTCCTTAGTTCTATTTATGTGGTGAATAACATGCATTGATTTGCATATGCTGAACCAACCTTGCATCCCTGGAATGAAATCAACTTGGCCATGGTGTACAATTTTCTTGATGTGGCTAGTACTTTGCTTAGAATTTTTGCATCTATATTAATCAATGATATTGGTCTGTAATTTTGCTTTCTTGAGGGATCTTTATTCAGTTTTGTTATTAAGGTGATACTGGCCTCATCAAAGGAATTTAGAAGGATTCCATCTCTTGATTTCATGGAATGCCTTCTGAAAAAATGGACTTAGTTCTTCTGTAAAACTTTTGTAGAATTCAGCTTGGAATCCATCTGGACCTGGGATTTTCTTTGATGGAAGGGTTTTTATTATTGTTTCTATCTTTTTGCTTGCTATTGGTCAGTTTAGGTCTTCTATATCTTCTTGGTTAAATTTAGGTAGGTTGTATGTGTCTAGAAATCTGTCAATTTCTTCTATGTTTTCCAGTTTATTGGAGTATTAATTTTCAAAATAGTTTCTGATGATCCTCTGGATTTACCCCACTGTCTGTGGTGATGTCTCATTTTCATTTCTGATTTTAATAATTTGGGTTTATTCTCCCTTTCTTTTGGTTAGGTTGGCCAAGGGTTCATCAATCTTGTTAACCTTTTCAAAGAACCAGCTTGTTGTTTTGCTGATTTTTGTATTGTTTTTCTTGTTGTTCTCTATTTCATTGATTTCCCTCTGATTTTAAGTATTCACTGTCTTCTACTGGCTTTGGGATTATGCTGTTCCTGTTTTTCCTTGGGGTGTGTCATTAGGTTGTTTATTTGGTGACTTTCTGTTTTTCTTATGTGGGCACTCAGTGCTATAAATTTTTCTCTTAAAACCACCTTGAATGTGCCCCATAGATTTCGGTATGTTGTGTCTCTATTTTCATTTAATTCTAGGAATTTTTTGATTTCTCCTCTTATTTCTTTACTGATCCAGTCTGCATTCAAGAGCGTATTATTCAGTCTCCATGTATCTATGTGATCTCTTTTGGTCTTCCTGTTGTTGATGTCTACTTTCATTCCATTATGATCTGAAAAGATGGTTTTGATGAGTGCCACTCTGGTCCCTGCAGGAAGGGATGAGTTCAGCTGCAGTCACAAGAATTTTCTGGATGGTTTGGCTAAGCAGTCTAGGGAGACAGTCTTGAGGTATTTGAACATGGAAAGAAGAATGCGATTGCTTTTGATGATGGTTTTCTGCAATCACTGGCTCGACAAGAGTCTGCATCTTCTTTGCTGGAGTTAGCTTCTGGGTCTCAGCAGCTGCCACCCAGCACGGGACTCAGCAAGATGGTGCTGCCTCTACTCTCCACTCACTAGGTGAGACTTGTAGAACTCTTTTCAGTTCTCTCCACTGTGTTTCAACTCTGTTTCTTCTGTTGAGTTCTGACTGCTTTTCTTCCCTTGCCAAGAAGCAGTCTTCCTGCTGGTTGACTTTTGAGTCTCAGAGCACACAAAACATGCTGTCTCCCTCTATTCCATCATATTTAATCCCCCAGCATTGAAGTTTGTTTGTTGTTTTTTTTTTTTGCGGTACCGGGGATTGAACGCAAGGGCGTTCTACCTCCGCGCTACGCCCCCGGCCCTATTTTTTACGCTTTATTTTGAAACCAGGTCTCACGAAGTTGTGGAGGGCCTCACTAAGTAGAGAGAGAGAGAAACAGGGAGAGAGAGACAGAGAGAGAACGTTCGCGCACGCGCGCATGCGTGAGCTGAGGCTCGCCTTGAACCTGGATCCTCTGGTCTCCGCCTCCCAAAGTACTGGGATTACAAGCGTGCGCCACCATGCCCGGCTTTTGAAGTTTTAATAATCCATTCTTATGAGCTATTGAAATCTATTTTTCACTTGGATTGAGGGATTGGTGGGGCTTCTGTCTGGCAAAAAGAATGCAACATCACATCTAAAATATTCCTAAAATCAGTCTTATACTCAGCTTCCCTACAACCCTCTATCTAGAGTGCATTACTGTGATCAGGGCATCATAGGAAGGGAGATATTATTTGATACTTTCTACTTGCTGAAGCTGGCCTCAAATCTGTAATCCCCCTCTCTCAGCCTTCCAAATACTGGGATTGCAGGTGTGCCTGGCTTTGATACTTTCTAGAACTAAGGGATTTGAATAATACTGAAGATCAGAATATGTAACCAGTCCCTGAAAATAAACTGGGCATTCTTTCATCAAGTGAAGACTGGAAGAGTGGTCTTTACATTCTTGATGCTTTTTTAAATAGGAGAATTTTTCTCTCATATATTGAATGCATCAAGGCAGAAGACTATCATCCTAAAAAAAGATTGGGATCAGTTTACAGCATAAGAGATAACAGGAACAAAAATGGGACAATATTAAGGACATGTACTGAAGATTTAGCCCAATAGTTCTTTATAATATATGATTTTCTGTTCTATCTATACTTTGAGGTCTATTATGATCTTATCTCATGGTAATACACATACACATGTAATATTTGCATAAGGTAAATCTATCATATACATGAAGTTGCTTCCCTTCATTTATCATATAATCCTTGTATGAAGATGATTGATGTTCCAATACTGCATTCTTTTTTTTTTAATAATGTCTTCCTCTCTCTGACTCTCTAATGTGCATTGAATCTTCTTTCTTCTAAACATATGTATATATGCATCAAGGCATATATGCATATATATATGCATATATATATGCATATATTATATATGTGTATGACATAATTATAGGCTAAATACTCCAAAAAGAATAAAAATATATAATGAAGTAATTTTCCAAAGATTAATCTCAATATTTTAAACTCTCCAATCTTAGTACAGTGCCATATTCCTGCACTAAAAATTTGGTATTTTTGTATTTTTAAAGTGTGTGTATGTGCGTGCACGTGTGTGTGTGTGTGTGTGTGTGTGTGTGTGTGTGTGTGTGTCTGAGGATTGAATCCAGGGGCATTCTACCTATGAGCTACACCTCCCCTCAGTCCTATTTTATTTTTTATTTTGAAACTGGCTTTCACTAAGTTGCTAAGGGCCTTGCTAAGTTACTGAGGCTGGCCTGGAACCTGCAATCCTCCTATTTTAGCCTCTCAAAGAGTGAGATTACAGGCATGCACCACTATGCCTGGCTCTTCCATTGTTTAAATACACATTTATTCTGGTTGATTCGCTAATGCACAAGTGCACACCAGATTTAGTAGGTAAATTTTCTTATGTGGTAATGTAACATTAGGAAATTCTTTCTGTGGAATAATGAATGAGATGGGGTCATCTGTTCACAGAAATTAGAGGTGAGAGGGAGTCCCAAGGGCCACGTCCATGAATTATTATAAAATCATCCCAGGAAGGTTTGTGAATTTATGTACATATCTATTAAAATATACATGCATGTATATATTTCATAACTCAAAATTTAAATAGAGATAGGTTGTTGTTAAAATGGCAAAGGTGTTGGCTCTTGATAATATAAATTTTATAAAGTTGTATTACATACCCTAAATTATTTGTATTATTAATTATAAAATTTTATAAATTCACCATTAGAATCAATTACCCTTCTTCACCCAAAATAGTAACCTAAAAGTTAGAGTTGTATTAATCCAATATAACATAAAATTCAAAAATAGTTTGTATTTTTGGGTGATGTAATAATTCAAAGATTCCTGGTCAGACCTAAACTTACTTCCTGCTCTGCTCGTCATTTAATGTGTAGCTTCTGTCTTCAGTGTCATGATATGAATGTGGTAGTCCCAGGTATTGTTCCCTTGTTCCTGGGAAGAACATGAAATTTTAAGGAACTAAATATGGCTGACAGTAAATCTATCCTTTTTTTGGGGGGGATGCTGGAAATTGAACTCAAGAGAATTCTACATCTGAGCTATACTACGAGCCATGTGTGTGTGTGTGTGTTGTGTGTGTGTTTTGAAACAGGATCTCACTAGGTTAGTGATAGTCTCCCTAAATTGCTGAGGCTGGCCTTGAAGCTGTGATCCTCCTGTCTCAGCCTCCCAAGTACTGGGTTTACAGGTCTGTCACCATACCCAGATTAAGTCTTTCTTTTCATTTATTTTTATTTTTAATACTTTTACTGGTAAATTATACATCACTTGGTGAGTTTTCTCTCTGCTCCCTCCCTATGCCTCCCTTCCTCAGACAGGATATCTAGAGTGACATTGGTATTCTCACATATGTACATAATGTCAATGGAAGTGTTTCCTTCATTAATTCTCCCTTTCTCACTCCCACCCTCCCCTAGACCACCTCCCTTGCTCCGTTGGGATCTCTCCTCCATTATCTAAAGTCCCTCTTGTATCCTGATTTTTCCCTAGCTTCCACATATGAGAGAAAACATATGACCCTTCACTTTCTATGACTGACTAATCTCACTTAACAATGTTCTCAGGGTCCATCCATTTTAGTGAAAATGACATAATTGTGTTCTTTTATATTGCTGAGTAGGATTCCATTGTGTATATATCCCATAATTTTGTAATCTATTCATCTGTTGATGAATAGCTAGATTGATTCCATAATTTGGCTTTTGTGAAGTGTGCTGCTATAAACATGGATATACATGTATTACTATAATATTTTGATTTCAATACCTTTTGAAAGATAACCAGGAGTGATATAGCTGGATCATATGGTGGATTCATTTCCAGGTTTCTGAGAAATCTCCACACTGCTCTCCATAGCAGCTGCACTAATTTGCAATCCTTTCTACTGTGTAGAGGATTTCCTATTTCCCCACATCCTCACCAGCATTTATTGTTTGACTTCTTGGTAATTGCCATTTTAATTGGGTTTAAATGGAATCTCAATGTAGTTTTGATTTGCATCTCCCTGATTACTAATGATGTTGAACACTTTTTCATATATTTGTTGACCACTTGTATTTATTCTTTTGTGAAGGGCCTATTTAGTTCAATTTCCCATTTCTTGATTGGATTATTTGATTTTTTAGTGTTAAGTCTTTTAAGTACTTTGTATATTCTAGATATTAGTCATCTATTGGAGTGGGAGTAGCTGGCAAAGAATTTCCATTCTTTCAGCTCTGTATAAAGGTTCTTAATGGTTTCCTTTGCTTCACAGAAGGTCTTTAATTTAATACAATCCCTTATTTTATTAGTCCTTATTTTAATTTCTTATATCTTGGGGGTCTTACTGAGGAAGTTTCTACCTATGCCTATATGTTAGAGTGTTGGACCTGTGCCCCCTCTAGTAATTTCAGAATTTCTTGTCTAATTTCCAGGCCTTTGATACATCTTGAATTGACTATTGTGCAGGGTGAGAGGTTGGAATTTAATTACATTTTTCTACAAATAGATAACCAGTTTTCCCAACACCATTTGTTGAAAAGGCTGTCTTTTCCCCAAGGTATGTTTTTGGTACCTTTGTCGAAAGTCATTTGGCTATATAAGTGTGTGGATTTGTTTTTATCTTCTATTCCATTAGTCTGTGTGTCTTTTTTGTGCCAGTACCATGCTGTTTTTATTATTATAGCTCTGTAGTATAATTTGAAGTCAGGTATTGTGATGCCTCCTGCATTGTTTTTATTGCTCAGCATTGCTGTAACCAAGTTGGTTTCATTCCAGGGATGCAAGGCTGGTTCAACATACACAAATCAATACATGCAATTCACCACAAAGATAGAAATAAGGACAAAAGGCAAATGATCATCTCAATATATGCTTAAAAAGCATTTGAAAAAATCCAATATCTATTCATGTTAAAAAAAACTACAGAAAATTGGAATAGAAGGAACTTACCTCAACATCATATAGGCAATATGCAATAAACCCAAAGCCATATTGAATATTGAAATAGGGAAAAACTGTGAGAATTCCTTTTAAAATCAGAACCAAGTCAAGGATGACCACTATCACCACTCCTTTTCAATATAGTATTTGAGACTTTAGCCAGAGTGCTAAGGCAAGAGAAGGAAATCAAAGGAATACAAATAGGAAAAGAAGAACTAAAATTATCTTGATTTGTAGGTGACGTGATTCTATATTTAGAAGACTCGAAAAACTCAACCAAAAAACTTCTAGAGCTGATTAACAAATTCAGCAAAGTATTGGGATACAAAATCAATCTAAAAATCAGTTTATTTTTCTATATGCCAATCATGAATCAAATAAAAAAGTCCAGAAAACAATTCCACTCACAATAATCTCGAAAACAATAAAATACATAAAAATACCCCTTTTACCAAGGAGGTGAAAGACCTCTACAATGAAAAATACAAAACACTAATAAAGAAGAAGAGAATCTTAGATGATGGAAAGATCTCCCTTGCTCTTGGATAGGCAAAATAAATATTATCAAAATAGACATTCTACCAAAAGTGATCTATGAAGTCAATGTAATCCCTATCAAAATATCAGTGTCATTCTTCACAGAGGTAGAAAAATTGGCCCTAAATTTCATATGGAAAAACAAAAGACCCAGAATAGACAAAAATCTATCCTTTTTATTTATATGTATTTTTATTGGTGCATTGTAATCATACATCTTGATGTGTTTCATGTATGTATACATGCATACAATGGTCAATTCACTTTCCCAGAAGAACTAAACCATGACTTCTATTCATAGCCCATAATAAAGAACTATAACATGGCCCCTATCTGCAAAAGATTCTGGGGAGGCTATTTTTTCTGGATTCACTGATATTAGTAATTGAAAAAGTAAGAATGGATATGAGGAAAGCCTTCAAAATCCTGTTTGCCACAGTTGTGCGTGTTCATTTATTTGTATCAATCAAGAACATGAGATTCAAATCTAGGTGTGATACAACTTCATAGACATGGCAGCACCCTAACTGCTTAGGTATTCAATGTATGTTTTGTGGTATTATGGATTGAACTCAGAGACATTCTACTTCCGAGCTACATCCCCCAGTTCGGTTTAGTTTTTATTTTCAAACAGGGTCTCACTATGTTTCTGTGTCTCCCTATGTAGCTGAGGCTGTCCTTGAACCTGCAATCCTCCTATGTCAGTCTCTCAAGTATTGGAATTACAGGCGTGCATCACCATGCCTGGCTAATCAATATGTTTGGACTGACTGATATATGTCAAATAGATATTTTGGTATTTGGTTAAATAATATATTAATTTATATATCATAACAGTATTTCTAAATAACCAAAAAGTGTAGATGCTATTTTACCTATGTTCTCTGTTTTCAAAGGTGTATATGGAACAGAATTGTCATGAAGCATATCCATTTCTGTGACATAGACTATAATGGAAAATTGTTCAAGCCTAGCCCAGCCTTAAGATTTTTATTCTTGTGATCAATTTCATATGTCCTACTGTAGTACATGGACTATATCCTGCACATTTGATTTAAAACTGTTTCCAGAAAAATAAATTGTCTTGTTAAGCTTACTAACCAGCTTTTTTCTGCAGATACGTTTTTCTCTTCACAAAACATCACTGCTCCTAATAAGCAGAGCCAAAAGATAATGTTTGTAATTCATTATACAGATAAAATATATTCCTAAACTATCTCTTCACTGAGTGTCCATACATACTCAACGAAAATTTAAACATTTGGGAAATTATTGGGATAATTCAGAAACACAAGTTTTTTGTAATAGTCAAGGGTAATGTTTTATTTTGGCTCCAATTAACTGAGAATGATAAATGTCAGACTATGGAAACTCATTATAAGAAAATATAGTTTATCTCTCTATTTCTATGTGTATTTCTATAATGCCATAGTTTGGAATTGGTCTTAAGAACTTAATTTTCTAGATAATTTGTACAACTCTGTAATTTCCTAATATCTCTTTAAAACACTTTTTATTTTGAAAATTTTCAAATATATAAAACAAAAACCAAAGAGAATACTATAATATACCTCCACACACACGCACCCTTCACTCATTTTGACCATTTGACAACTCATGGTCAATCAGAGTTCACTGCTACCCCTATCCATGACCTCCATATATGTATGTGTATATATATACACATATGCATGCACGTGCACAATGTGTGTGTGTGTGTGTGTGTGTGTGTGTGAGAGAGAGAGAGAGAGAGAGAGAGAGAGAGAGAGAGATAGAAATATTGAGGATTGAACCTAGGGGTACTCTACCTCTGATCTATACTGCCAGCCTTTTTTATTTTATATTTTGAAACTGGGTCTCGCTAAGTTGCTGAGACTGGACTCAAACCTGCCATTCTGCTGTCCCAGTCTCCCAAGTACTGGGATTATGAGAGTACACATCACACCAGTTTCTTTTATATATTTCATAAACATTTTATTTGTGAATATTTCAGTGTGTATCTCTCAAAAATAACCAGTTTTTTAAAATATGTCCATATCATCATTATCACATCTAAAAATCAAATATTAATTCTGCAAAATTAAGAACTATCTAGTCAGTTTTCAAATTTCCAATTCTTTCATTTATGCGTTATTTTAAACAAGTATTTTTATTTTCATAACGATCAAAAGAATGCTCATTAGGCGAATATTTATTGGTTGGTCTCAAGTCTCTCTTAATTTTTAGCCTTTCTCTCTCCATTTCTCTTGTTTTTTCTCAACCTCATTCTCTATTTTTCTTCTTGCTGGAGAAACAAAGTGGTTTGTCTTAAAACGCCCCTACCACCTAGATTATACTGATGGTGCCCCTTCATCCTGTTTATCATGTACCTTAGTCTCTATTAAGTTCCTTAGTACTCTAAGGTACTAAGTCACTTAGTACCTTAGTTCCTCTCTATTTCCTGTAACTTAAATGTTGCAATTATAAGTTTAATTACTTTTAGGTTCAACTTTTTCAAGCTTATTTATGCATAATGTTGTGTCCAACGCATTTTGCAAGTTTATGCATAGAGAAGTATAGGTTGGGGAAAATGATTTTCAGAGTTACATTCTTTATGTTATTGCATAATTTAGTACTTTTCTATAATATTAACATTAAATCAAAGAAATATTTTTCTTCTCATTAAACATATGGTTGGATTTGCTTTTTCTAAATGACAGAAGTAAATGCTGTCAACTCCCTTTGGATATATCAATTAAGTCAGTCTATCATTCCAGGATGTTTGGGTCATCATATTAAATAGAAATGTAATGTAAACATATTAACACTAGCCAAGATTTGTCAATATATTATCTCATTGAAACTTCAAAATTACATTAAAAGATGCCTGTTATTTTATAGAGTGTGAGACGAGGGATTACAGTGACTTAATACCTTGCCTAAGAACACAAAATGTTCAGAGAGGGTTTGGCAGTCAGGCAAACTGACTTCTCAGTGTCTGCTGTTAGCCACTATGCTATGCTTTCATAAACACAATAATAATTCTCTATGGTAGCAATCTTCATTTTAAATATTATTTAACACTTTTGGAGATTCCAGACCACATTCAAATGCACAGACTAAGACTGAACCTGATTGGATGCAAATTATAATGGTGCTATGATCTCTATGCTAGTGTGTGTGTGTGTGTGTGTGTGTGTGTGTGTGTGTTGTTTGGTATAGAAAGTCTCTGATTTGGAAGATTTTGTTTAGAGTTGGGAATTGAGATCAATTTTCATACAACTTTGACCTATTTTGACAATGAATTATCAAAATAGTAATGGACAAAATTTCTACCCTCAGACACTAAATCATACCTGTGTTCTAAACATCAGCTCTCCAAGTATCTTAAAGCATCTAGTTTATCCACATTAAAATTTCTATCTCTCTCTCTCTATATATATATATATGTGTGTGTGTGTGTGTGTGTGTGTGTGTGTGCTTAACATGTCATTTCTGTATGTCCTATCTAAATCAATTTCCTCAAAGTTTAATTTTAGAACACATATTGAGTTTGTAATTATAGTACTGCTTCATTTATATATTTAATATCCATTTTACTATGCTGTATACTTCATAATGACATAAGTAACTCTGCTTTTAAGCAGGAAATTCCAATAAACCATAATAGTCATATGTGAAGAAAGCATTCAATGCATGATTATGCACAGGTAAATTAATGAATAAATGGTTTATTTAAGTCAACTTTTTATCCTGAACTTTCAAAGAACTCATATAATTCACAGTTATAACTAATAAAAAAATTGATGCTATATTTCAGAAATAATTTAACTGATATAAAATATCCAGTGAACTATTCCCTTCCTTGATATGCATAGTTGTATTAGTGCATAATACCTAGGCACACAGTGGATTTTCAGTATCTTTCTGTTTTTTTGTATCTGGTAACAGCTGTAAAAATTTCATATTGTTATTTTTGTCTGGTCTTTTCAACCATGAGGGTATTTTTTTTAGCACATCGATTCAATATACTTGCTAACATTCTCTTATTTTTATCTTTTGAAAATAGAGGAAGCACTCTTCTATTTTAATTCAATTTCCTTATGAAAACATATTTAATAATGTGGCATAACATTAAAATAGAAATACTTAAGCCTTGCCACTTGAAGATTTATTTTTCATTTGGAAACAACATGATCTTTGGTATCATTGCTCATGTACCTAAAAAATAATTACAAGATAGTCTCTTCACCCACCCCATTTTTCTCTTACTCTTTTGTCTTCAAGGGTGGCATGAGTTTGCTAAGTATCCTGCTGAGATCACAGTCAATCTTTTGCAGAGTGTCTTCTTCATAGATATTATAACATTTTTTTAAATGGCAGATTGTAGCCCTGTATGGTGAAGCATGCCTGTAATCAGCAGCTTAAGCAGAGGCCCTCAGCACTTAGGGAGACCCTATTTCAAAATAAGAAAAAAATGCAATAGAGATGGGGGTGTAGCTCAGAGGTAGAATTCCCCTAAGTTCAATCCCCAGTACCAAAAAAAAAAAAAAAAGAAAAAGGCAATGTGCTAGGATAGACACTAGAATTTCTTATTTAATACATGTGCAGCATAGCATAATGAAAGTTTAGTATGAATTTAGGATATTAGTATTTTGTTACTAGCAACAACCTTATTGATGATACCTGTTGTAATCTACCCATGTATTCCTGATAAATGAAATAATAATAATAATAATAATAGCAGTATGATAATATATTGAAGAGAATATTTTCTATAAGCAGTCGGAAACAAACATTAAAATTTAGAATTATAAGAAGATGATGGATATATTTGTGAGAGGAAGAGAGAATAAATGCGTAGTTCATTAATAGCAATTTGGTCATGAAAGTTAAGTTGACTGGAGACTTTCTCATGGCTATCTCCTCTATAACGTACCCTTGCTGTTCTAGAGATGGTCATTCAGGAGCTTGTGAGAAAAATTAAATATAAACTAATGTCCTAGTTCTTTTTTCACAAACTGAGGTCTAAAGCAAATAATTCCTGAGTTCCTGCTTTATTAAGTAGTACAAGCTCAGGGAACAGTGATAAAGGGCAAAAGGGGGTGAGCAGGGAAAGAGGGGAAGATAACACACAAAGACATTCATTCGAGTGTTGCTTTAAACAGAGGGCAGTGTATCGCTGAATCTCGTGGGAATGCCCCCTAATAAGTTTTATAATGTGTCAGGAAATTGAGTGTTATGGAAGAAAGGAAGGAATTTATATATCAGCCTCCAGGTCTCAGTTTCAACGCCTGGTCCTACACTTTGGAGAGGGTTTCAAAACCCTCAGGGGGTATCCCTCCATGGAGTTTAGGAGGAAGTAAATGGGTGAAAGGCACGAGGCCCTCCCTGAGCAAGATCCACAGTGCTTTTGAGTCAAACCTGTTTGAGCCAGGTGTGATGGTGCACACTTGTAATCTTAGTACTTGGGAGGCTGAGATGGGAGAATCACAGGTTTGAGGCCAGCCTCAGCAATTTAGCAAGACCTCAGCAATTTAGGTAGACCTTGTTTCAGAATAAAAAATAAAATAGGTCTGGGGGTATAGCTTGGAGGTTGAATGCCCCTGGGTTCAATCCCCAGAACCAGAAAAACAAACAAACCAATACCTGTTTGATAGTCCTTAAAACCCATAGAGGGCTGGCTGATGAAGCAGAAGCTAGAACAAGAGCCTGACCAGGCCAGGAGGATCCAAAATATCTGATACAGGTCCAAACGGAAAAGTTCCAAGTCTTCCATTCATCATAAAGTTCACTTTAACAAGCTATTTTTTTTTCAAACATTGACAGTGTGCTAGGCATCATGCAAACACTAGAGATATGGATATAAAAGTAACTAAATCTACCTAAAATGATTTATAATCTTTTGAGGGTAAGAGTGGAACAACTCATGTCACACAATGTGTCTGAATAAAACACCAGGAAAATTTGAGATAGGCAAGGTTAGTTTGGGATACGGGGAAGGAATTTTAGCTTGTCTTCTACAGGAACAGATGCTTTGATCTGACACTTAAAATATGAATGTGAAGAGGTACAGTTGTGGCCAATGTATGAATTAATAGTATGAATACAGGGAGTGAAGTTTCAAAGACTGTGACAGGCTCAGGGATCAATGTGCAGTCAGATATGGCTGAATGAGTAAGCAAAAGACAGACCTGGAGGGTGCAATTACTGAAATCTTGACCGTCTCATCCTCCAGTGGAGTACAAGGAATAGAGATGTGTAAGAGATATTAGTTCAATAAATAAGCTTCATGGGAATATCACACACACACAGACACACACACACAAATGGGTTTGGATGTTATCTTTAAAAAACTGATTTTAAGAAAATTAAGCAAGATTTTGTTTTTTTTTTTTTTGCGGTACCGGGGATTGAACCCAGGGGCGTTCTACCTCCGCGCTACACCCCCGGCCCTATTTTTTATACTTTATTTTGAAACCAGGTCTCAGGAAGTTGCAGAGGGCCTCACTAAGGAGAGAGAGAGAGAGAGAGAGAGAGAGAGAGAGAGAGAGAGAACTGAGGCTGGCCACAAACCCAAATCCTCCGGTCTCCACCTCCCAAAGTACTGGGATTACAAGCGTGCGCAACCACGCCCGGCCTAAGCAAGGTTTTCTATCATAGGACTTCTCAAAGATTTTGGTCGCTATTATAACTAAAATTTAATGTGTAGAATTTCTTAAACTTATTTGAATGTGAAACTGATTTTTGTTCCAAATATTTTGTGTATTTTAGGAAATCGTATGGTAGAAAATAGTGCTTGTAAGACAGGAAAAGAGAGTAGATGGAAATGAAGCCTAATCAAGTACAAATTAATATATTAAACAATACATTTTCTTTTTTCTTACTGGAAATTGAACCCAGGAGCATTCAAATTCTGAGCCACACAACCAGCCCTATTCTATTTTACTTTTTTAAATAGGGTCTTGCTAAGTTGCTAAGGCTGGTCTCGAACCTGCGATCTTCCTGTCTCAGCCTCCCAAGTAATAGGATTACAGGTGTGCACCTCCACACCTGGCAATAGTATATTTTCAAACAATATCTTATTTAAGGGAAGTTTGGGACAAAATTATGAAATACCATGAGTGACAGCAAAGTAATTTACTTTGCATTTAGATACGTGATCAGGGTTTGTTTTATAAAGATAACTGTAATTATAGTATGGGGTATGTGAATGGTGCAGATTTTCCAGGGCTTTTTCTCAGTGGGTCACAAAATAAAAACACGTCTAAAATTAAGTGTGACCTGCAAGAAAAATCTTGGACAAATTTGGCACAGGTATTCTCTATAACATGTGACTTTCCCATGACAATGGAGCTTAGTGTATTTTTCATAAATCTGTAAAGATGTCATCTCCATATTGCATTGACTTTGATTCCATGAGTGCCCTCTTCTTCTATTCCCTGCTTCATCATTTTTTTTCTTTTTTGGTACTGGGGATTGAACTCAGGGACATTTGACCTCTGAGCTACACCCCAGGCCCTTTTTATTTTTTGATTTTGAAACAGGGTCTTGCTAAGTTTGTTGAGACTGGCCTCGAACCTGTGATCCCCCTGTCTCAGCCTCCCAGGTAGTAGTATTTCAGGCGTGCACCACCACACCCAGCTGAGTGCCCTCTTGTTCTTGATATCACAGGTCACTAAGGTGGCTTCATTGCCAGAGTCAGACATAGGTGTCTTTTATTGAGCATGTGCTCTGTGTCAGACTAAGGTAGATATTGTAGAGGCTACAGAAATGTGCAAGATAAAACTCTTGGCCTAAAAATTGATCTATAAATGGGAAGATGAAGTCTATAAATAAAATGATGGTAGTCATTATTATATAGGACATGGCAAGTTTTAGAGAACATTTAGAGAAATGAGTTTTAGAGAATATTGTCATTGTAACAATTGGTTATAACCTTAACCTCTGGTTAGATGAGCCAGAGAGTATCTGAGCCTAATAGCATCATAAACATGTCCGTTTATAAAAATAAGTTTTTTAGAAATGGTGGAATAAATACACACCATTATGTATTTCCCTATAATTATGTAAAATTTACTCTATCTTTTATCTCACTTTAGCTACACCTGCATACCTATCTTATAAAGAGGAACTTTATACACTCACTGGTATTCACAGAAATTGCTCTGTAATTCTCTTTATATTTTATTTTATTATAAATACAAAAATAATACAATATAAAAGCTTTTATAATATAAAATCTGTATTTTTATTTTATTATAATCTTCCCCTTTGATTTGAAATTTTATCCCCATAACCCCCAAATATGATTCATCCTCTTGCTTCCGGAGTGTGTATTTTCTCCTCATTAATCTAATGCCAAAGTGCATCTCATCTTGCCTCAAGTGATAAATTTATTAATCCACCTCTGGTCTCCTGTATTTCATACCTCAACACTACATCCCTAACTACTGCTGAGCAAATCTTTTCTTTTTTCATCTGGCAAAGGAGATAGGAGTTAGATATGTGAGAGGAAGAGTAAGAAAATAAAGGGAGAAACAGCGGAAGAGAATGATTTATAAATAAAGTAAAAGTTAAGTAAAAAGGAAGAGAAAAACGAAGAAAGAAATTGGGAAGACAGGAGGGGAGGAAGGAAGAAGAAAAAATAAAATAAGTAGAAAGAGAAAAAAGAAGAAAAAAATTTCATTGGACCTGGAAAAATTCCAATAACTAATCTTGCTGACTGATTCAGTATGAGCCTATGACCTTGAACAGATCTATTTATTTCTATGGCAGTCAGTTTATGTATCTGTAGATTATGGATGTTGCACAGTGATTTTTAAGTTACATAATTTTCTGGCTGTTATGAATCATGTATAAATCCATAGGTATTGTACAATTCTCTATATAGTAAATCCCACAGGAAAGTAGCTTGTAATAGAATAATGAGTCATCCCAGAAGCAATTTACCACATCCTTTTTATCTGTCATGAAGGACATATTTTATATAATTATGTATTTGGTCCACTTAATGGAAAGTCACACCCAAATAATAATCTTTTCAGTTGTAATTATGTATGACTTTGTCATCAATGGAGATTCATTGACTATAATTATGTATATAAGCATTTGCTGTCTTCAAGTGTTCAGAGGAAGAGAGTGGCTAAGATTGCATATCCAATGAGTGCCTTTCCCATTCTTGAACTCAGTTCACTGAGCAGAACCACAATTAAGCATTAGCATGAAAGCCTTATCTTCTCTCAGAATTCCCATTCCCTTCATCCAAAATGCAATTGGAGAAAATTCACCACGAATTCTAACTACTCTAAATATATTTCTTCATTTATTCAATAAAATGTCCTGAAATTGGCTTTATTATTTTAATCATAAATATTAACATTTTTCTTTGAGTTTTCTGAACATGTATCATCTATTGAAATAGAAAAGATTAGTCTTAGTTATTATTGATTTTTAAAATGGAAGCGCCACTTCGCCACCAGCAATGAGATCTTACTGCATTTGCTAACATATACCAGATGATATAAATAATGTATGCAGGAAACATTTCAAAGAAATGAATAGCTAGTACCCCATGAAGCTTCTGCTTATCAGAATTTGTTTCTAGAAGGGTTATAAATGCTAGCAATAAGAAAGCTAACTCTTTCTATGTCTTCCGTAACACCTTAGAGTCTATCATACCATATATGAGCTAAGAATCACTAGAGATAGATGATGAATTATCAAATTAAAACTCTTTCATCCTTTAGAGCAAATACTTCTCACTCTGACAATCGATCTACTTACTATTCTTGTGCAAAAGCCACTGTAGCCTGGAAGTCTGAATTCAAATTAGCAAAAAATTTGCAAGCTTAGAAAATGATTTTTAACTCTCCTGTATTCCCATTATTTATAATAAAACAGGTAAATAAATTTTAAATACTTAATAATAACTTCATGGATACTCCACAGGATCTTGAAATGATTTGGAAAAATGCATACACATAAAGACTTACATGTGTAAAACACATAACCTTATACTTATAATTTATTAAGCATGGGACTTGACAATATGGGTACCACTACACAACCAGTCCCCCACAAATATTTGAAGAGCTTAAATATAATGGGATCTCCTGCATTTCTAGGCAAAAGGTTAGGTCTAATTATTAAAAACACAACTTTGTTGAGAGTAGACAGATATCTATTGAGCCCAGATTTCTGGAATATAAATTAGTGTAGTCAACATAGAATTACCACTTGATTCAACATGGGATTGCTTCATGCATTTTAGTAAGCTCCTTGGGTATATTGAGATATTGATTTTATTTAACTAAAATTGATGGAAACACGATATTATGATATACAAGCCAGCTACCTGGTGCATCTGTCTTGAAGGTCTTTGACAACCTAAAATAGTGTAGATAAAGCCCCCCAAAATGAGGTAGCCAGATTATTCTTATTAAGTACTTGAAATGAGGAGACTACTTAGTACTTGGATAGTAACACATTTCAAGGTCATTTGAAAACAGTAGCTTTTGAGCCATTTTTAGGTCAATCACAGATATATCAGCAAAGAAAGATTTAAATCCTTTCCAAAAGTCATATATTTTATTGTAAAAGTTTTATTTTACAATATTATTGTAATATTTTATTGTATATTTTAATATTTTATTGTAAAAGTTTTTTTATTTTATTTTAAAGTTTTATTGTAAAGTTAAAAAAAGACATATCAATATTTTAGTACCAAAATACTTGACTGCTTTTCATATACTATATCTTTACTTATTATAGATATCATTTATCAGTTAGTCTGGTTTCTTTTCTTTTACGATTTTAATTTATTGGATTTGCTATGCTTTGTTGAATATGGGTTGATTGCAGCCTAGCCAGGTTTAGCCAAATACAGCACCTGCCTCATTTCCGGACATCTGGGGTGACATTGTATTCATTTTGCTTTTTTTTCTAAACCTTGGTTTTCAGCCTATTGCTATCTTGCCAGTCTGTCTTACTTGTGTGTATTTGATTTTCTGTGATTTATTGGAAAATTATAAGCATTAACAGTACAAGAAGTATGATCAAAGAAGTCATATAGTTCTTAAATTTCAGAATATACAAATATGCAAATTTCTATTTTATTTTAATTGTTCAGAAAATACAATAGAAATAAAAATATTCACTCTTCGCTTACCATTAAGATTTTACTTGAATAACTTAGTTTTTTAGGATAGTGTGAAGACAATGGGACTGAGAGCAAGATGGAATTTGTTAAGTCCTAGCTGGACCACTTGTTACCTCTTTGATCTTGGAAGGTTATTATCATCCTTGAGCTTCAGTTCTTCATTAATATCTTTCAGGATTATTGTGAGACTTCAAGAACTCTTTAAAGTTTCTGGTACATAGAATTTATTAACCTGTGAAAGTTATTCCAATAAATTTTCTATACATAAATCAGAAGAGTTAACAACCTTCTAGTTAAATTGATCATCTTCTAGAATAATTTTTTTTTAATTTATCATCTTTTTTGTGTTTGAAAAGTGGAACAAAATAACACTTTTCCTTATGAGAGTCTTTAGAACCATTTCATCATCTGTCATATCTATGATATCACCACAACAGAAGCTAACTGGAGCGGGCTGTCTTTCTAGACATTAGAGAAATTCACAAACAGGACAATTCTGAATGATGCTCTATAACACCATAAACAAACTTGATACTAATTTTAAAAGCTTTAAGACATTTTATCTTTTACTTTTCCCATCTCTGAGAACTTTTGTGAAAGGGGTTATCTTATGAATTGAATAATTATAAATAATACAAATGTTCAAAACTGTTAGGTTTTACTCCAAAATAACGTGAGAAAGTAATAATAAAAATAATAATAAGTAGTAATAAAAATAATCTGGGGAAGTACATGCACAACAGTAACATACATTCACAGTTGGAGATGGAAGTAAACAAAATATAAATGTAAGATTATATAAAATGAGATTGAGATATTGGACTGAGCTTATAGTCTAGAATGTGTGAGCCATGATATAATGGTGCAAAATTTTTTTCACCAATGTCAATGTTTATGAACAAAATGAATAATATATATTATGTGTGAAGATGGTTTTATTTATGGGAAAATGAGTATATTAGGGAGGGGGGAATTAACAATTCATTTTCTGTATCTCCTAGTACATTCTCCATGCATGAAATGAACTTGCTGGACACAGAGCTGTTACAAGGGCCCCAGGTTTTGTAATCACTCACATTTCCCTCTTCTAAATAGAAATGACAGCTAGTTTGGAATGCCAACATATAAGTTGCTGAAGCTGATGACGAAATTAATGAAAAAGCCAAGGCCAAGGCCAGCTTACTGTCCCAGTTGAAGAAAATTTTTAAAAGAGAGAAATATTAAAGATTGCACTGAAAAAAATATTCCTCTAAGGAAGATTTAACTAGAATAAGCCATTTTTTCTTCAAAAAACATATTACCAACATTGACAGGAGATTCAACAGAAGGAAACGGAAAATTTAGTGACTTCAAATGCAAAGCAATAATGAGATGTTCTTGCATTATGTAGTAAAAAATCCTTTTATAGAAAATCAGAGTTGCCATTTTTGAAATAACACAGAAATATCTCTAAAACTTGACAGCACTATTATTACCTAAGAAAAACATATAGATACTTCTTTAAGGATGATGATGTTGAAAAATGTTAGAAGTGAGAGTTTTGGAACTTTGACACTATTGTATAGTGATTTGTAGACAATTACAATAAACTATATGACAACTTTTTATCTGCCTAATCATGTCATCATAAGTCAAGATGTCTAAATTAGCAAGTTTCCAGCATTATTGGGAAGATAACTGCCTTAATTTGAGGAAGCTGATGACTTTTTCTGTTTGTGGAAACTTGCAAACTCCTCTGTTCTATTCATACTTCTAATTCTTTGGTAGTGCTTCTTCCTCACATCCCCCTTCCTTTAAATTGACCATTAATTCCTCCAATTTTGTTAATAAATGTGTGTGTGTGTGTGTGTGTGTGTGTGTGTGTGTGTGTGTGTGTGGTGTGTTTGTGCATCATTTGGGAGAAAATATATATATAAAGCAAAATGGTACAAACAGAGCAGTAGTTGTAAGGATTTGTATGTTGTTATATTCCAAGACTGTCTCCTCAAAGTTGCCTTAAAACTGCTGGATTTTTTCACAATAATTGAAACTAAACTCCAGAAACTAGTTAATCCCCGTCTTAAACATTTAGAACTTCTTTTCCTCCTTTCCTAGTTTACATCTATCATTAGGATACAAATTGAATGTTGAAAAAAAGTAAGAAATATAGAGGATGGCCAGGATTTTTTTTTTTTTTTTTTTTTTGGTGCTGGGGGTTGAACCCAGGGGCATTCTACCTCCAAGTTAAACCCCTGGCCCTATTTTATTTTTTTATTTTGAAACAGTTTCTAACTAAGTTGTGGAGGGCCTCTCTAAGTTGCTGAGGCTGGCTGCGATTCTCTGTCTCAGCCTCCCAAGTACTGGAATTACAAGTATGTACCACCACACCCAGCTTGGACCAGGACTTTTATATGCGTGTTTTGGAGCCACATTTCTTGAATATTAAATTCACCTACTGATAATTTTCAAACTATACATGATTCCCTTCATTTAGCTGGCTTAAGGGCTAAGCTCCCTATTTGAAATGTTTGGTAATGTTTTGTGAGGGGAAAGCTAAAGTGGGGAACCTTGCATTATCAAAATAAGCATTTATTTTAAATGTTTTCTTAAAAATAAAAGTTAGCAGCAGGATTTTTATAGATGTTGGCACAAGTATAATAGACATACATAAAAATAAGACCAAATAAAACTAAAATTCACTTTTGCAGGAATATAGGAATTTCCAGATAACGTTGTCATGGAAACAAAAAGTTCACACACACAAAATGTAAACGAAATCAATCCTTTGTACTAAGCAAAATAATAGTCCTCTGATAAAGGATTCATCTAGAATATACAAAGAACACTAAAAATAAAAAAACAATAAAAATGGAAAATTGAACTCTAGAATTTATACAAATGGCCAAAAGAATAAATACAAATGGTCAAAAAGTATATGAAAAATGTTCAACATCATTAGCAATCAGGAAAAATGCAAATCAAGACTATAATTAGATACCATTTAACTCCAGTTAGAATAGCAATCATCAGGACTACAAAAAATAGTAAATGCTGGTGAGACTGTGGGGAAATATGAACTGTTATTTACTGTTGGCAGAAATGCAGATTAGTACAGTCACTATGGAGATCAGTAGGGAGGTTCCTCAAAATAATAGGAATGGAACAACTACATGACCCAGGTATACCACTCCTTGGTCTCTTTCTTTCTTTTTCTTTCTTTTCTTTTCTTTCTTTCTTTCTTTCTTTCTTTCTTTCTTTCTTTCTTTCCTTTCTCTCTCTCTCTCTCTCTCTCTCTCTCTCTCTTTGGTGCTCGAGATAGAAACCAGGGATATTCTAACTCTGAGCTACACCCCCCAACCCTATATTATGATTACTTTTTTCAAACAGGGCCTCACTAAGGTGCTGAGGCTGGTCTCAAACCTGCAATCCTCCTGTCTTAGCCTCCCAAGTAATGGGATTACAAGCATGTGCCACCATACCCAGCTCCTTGGTATCTTTCAAAACAATTAAAGTCAGAATATTACAGTGATACATGCTTTACATGCATATCCATGTTCATAGCAACACAGTTTACAATAGCCAAATTATGGAACCAACCTACGTGTCTGTCAACAGATGAATGATAATGAAACTCTAGTATATATACACAATGTAATTTTACTCATCTATAAGGAAAATTATGTCATTTGCAGGAAAATGGATAGAACTAGAACATATTATGCTAAGTGAAATGAGTCAGTCTCAGAAAGTCAAGGTCCTGTGTTTTCTTTTATATATGGAAGCTAGAGAGAGAAATAGGGTATAAAAGGGACCTTAGATGAATGAGGAGAAAGACCAGTAGAATAATGGAACGAGATTAGGGGGAGAAGTGGGGAGGGGGGAATACCTGATAAAGGAAACAGTTAAAATAATGCTTTGTCCATATATGAAGATACCACTACCAATCTCACTAATATGTATGAATAGAGGTGGGTAGCAGGGCGGAATCAGGAGGAAAACACCAAGAGCTATGAGTATGCATGTCTATATCATTTTGAACCTCACTATTATGTATAATTACAATGCACCAATAAAAGTACTGGACTTAGTGGACTGGCAGTATCTAATTTAGATGTAGGCTAGCTTTAAGGTTTTAAAAATGTATGATAGCCGGGCGTGGTGGCACACGCTTGTAATCCCAATACTTTGGGAGGCGGAGACCGGGATCTGGGTTCGCGGCCAGCCTCATCTATCTCTCTCTCTCTCTCTCTCTCTCTCTCTCTCTCTCTTCGTCTCTCTCTCTACTTAGTGAGGCCCTCCTCAACTTCGTGAGACCCGGTTTCAAAATAAAGTATAAAAAATAGGGCCAGGGTGTAGCGCGGAGGTAGAACACCCCTGGGTTCAATCCCCGGTACTGCAAAAAAAATAAAAAAATAAAAATGTATGATACATTTTAAACTGTAATATATTGAATCACAAGACAACAATTATTACACTAAAATATGCAGGATGTATTAATAACCAAGAGATTTTTATCAATCATTGTATATATGCAAATTGTGTGTTAAGCCTTGTTTTGGGGGAATCTCTATATGGAAGAGACTCATGAATAAAATAATTAAGAATTACTTTAGCCAGGAATGTTGGTGCATGCCTGCAATCCCAGAACTTGGGAGGCTGAGACAGGAGGATTACAGGTTTGAGGTTAGCCTCAGCAATTTAGCAAGGCCCTCAACAACCTAGTGAGACCCCTCTTCAAAATAAAAACTAAAATAGGGTGGGAGTGTAACTCAGAGGCAGAATGCCAGTGGGTTCAATCACCAGTACCAAATAAAAAATAATAATAAAAATTGTCTCATAAGAAGCAATAGGAAAGTTTATGCCTTTGTAAAAGGAGCTGATATTGAAAGATGAGTTTAGAGACAGTCATTTAACAAGAAGATATAAAGACTACATTTGAATTTAAATTATTCTTCTCCACAAAAAATAGAAATTACTAGGACAGAGCAATTTTATTTCACTTTTGAAAATCTATCTTAAATAGGAGCTACTATTCAATTAAAGACTCTTAGGAGTATCAAGTTATTTGAATAAAAATCCAGAGATGGGAATATGCAGCAAATTTAGATGTGACAAATGTTAGAGGTAACTGAAGATATCTCATATAAATGCTTCTTAGGAAGATGTCACAATCAAATCTTACTCCTCCCAAAGGCAGTGACCAAAGTCATACAGATAAGGAATTTTATCTTCAGTGACAGAAATTACTAAATTTGACAGGAATATCCAAAGAGGGCAAAAATAAAACTAATGCATATGTTACTTCTCCGTTTCCTTCTCAAATGGCATTTTTTCCCTGTGATTCAATGAAAAATAATGGTACACAGCCACTCAACTTAGAAAGTTCTTGAAAAAAATTGTGCAAATTTTGAAGGGAGAAAATGAGTACCGGTATACAATTAGAAGACATAACCATGGAAACTTGACCTAAGGATTGTAGGACTTAATTAGTATATTATATTCTACTTCTTATTTCCCCTGTTTGCAAGTGTGTGATCAGCATGACTATTGCTTGATTCACCCATACATCTTCCTATCCTGCAATAAACAAAAGGAACAACTTTTGCAGTGGGTCAGGACATTGAAAACCAACATCTACATCTTTACATGTCCAATAAAAATAAGAATATTAAAAAATACTTCTGTTTGAAGGGCAGTAGCAGGTATCAGATGATCAGATTCCAGAAACTGTACTTTGTTATAACTAGAGACTACTGAATAAAATATATCCTATATCTGATTACAGAAAACTAAAGTCACCCAAAAGGAAAAATGAAAGAAAAAATGGTATAGAATTCAGTCCATGTATATTACTAGCATAATCCCTGCTTCTCTGAAGAAGAACTAGGACCTAGAAACTAGGAACTAAGTCATGAAGTAACATTTCAAATCCCAATCCTCAAAGATCCTACATCCAAGTTAAATTCTGAGTGATCTTATGGTCCCAGGCCTGCCTGAGTCACAAAAGAAAATTTATAACTTTTAATAAAGAAGGCTCGTTTCTCCCTTAACCTGTGTAAGAGTATCAAAATAGCACAAAAGACAACTAGAAGCTTAATATAGCAGTTTGTGTATTGAGATACAATGGTATGAATAGAAAATACAGAAAAGTCCTTTGTTCTTTGCCTCTCCATTCCTCAATATTAAAAATAAGATATTTCTTAAAAATGGAGCTCTGCATATTTTTTATCTTTTGCACATCTGCACATTCCAGCTCTTTTAACCAGAAACAGTGAATGCTATGGAATTCTCAGACAGGATCCTCCGATTCTCCATGGCCATTCTCTTCCAAAGAAAACATCAGGAAATGGTTCACAGATGATGCCTCATGAATGAGTAGCAATGTCTATAATAATGTTTTTACTGTGTGGGAGATATTTTTGCTATAGATACTAGAGTATTTTTGATCTATGGAATGATATTCATCACTTAGTTTCATATTGCCATCAAATTCAAATGCTCATTAATTTATTCAAATATCTGCGGGACATTTTGAGGCACAATATTTCAGATACATAGGTGAATATGTTAGACAAAGTACCTGACTCCTAAAACTTATATTGTGAGAGGAAGATATAGGCAATTATTTTTAAAAAAAACAAACAAGGAAACAAATGATGGAAGCTGACAAATATTGCTATGCTGGCAACAAAAGGGTGTTTGTTGTGATAGAGAATAAAAAAGGACTAGAAGCTATAATATTATAGTTTTTAAAGGAAGTCCCTGAGGAGATGATATGTAAGTTGATATTTGAAAGCTGAGAAAGGGAGAGTAGTAACAAATATATTGAGAAAAATATTTCAAACAAAATAATAAGAAGTGCAAAGTCCCTGAAGCAGGAAAACAAAGACCAGTGTACAGAGAGGATAGTAAAAAAAGGAGACAAAATAGAAAAAAAGATTGGTGGAGTTGGGTCATATGGGCTTCACCCTCTTTTTCTGCCCTGTCCATATAAGCTGACTGACAAAGACAGGCTGCCCTTGTTCTTGTTTTTTGAATTATGACCACTTGTAGTGATAATAATGCCCAAAGGTACCTTTTTCAATCATGGAATTGTTTCTCTCTCTATTGCCTGCCATCTCTCAAGGGGGAAGCTGTTGGTAAAAACCTCTCCTACTTCTAACAGACCAGTACGATGTTAGATAGCTAGTAGACTATTGACTTGACTTAAGTAAAGGAGAAAAAGAAAACTATGGAACTTTTAAGATACATTAATTGGCTCTTCATGTCTGATAAATCACTACTCTTTCATTTATGTACTACATAAAGACAAATAATGCCATTAACTTTGTTCTTTTCCATAGACTATATGGACTCTAGTAGAGAATATTAGGATTTATTAATTTGCTTCATCTTGAGAATGACTGATCTTTGAAATTCCATTACCATGGAAAAGGCATCCTTCACATGAAAAGAATGAAAGGTAGTTATATGATTAAGTAAAAGAAAAGTTTTTTTCCATCAGCCTGAGATGTCTGAGAGAAAACACAATTAGAAAAAGTAAACCATTCATGGAACTAACACTAATGTAACTAAGCAGATTCCAACTTTCATAGTGATAGCTCTATAATTTATCCTAATTATGTGATCACTGAGAGTAGATAAAGAAAATATTGTATTGGCTTAAAAGGTCAAAAAAGACACCACAAAACCAACTGTGAAAAATTGTAGGGTTTTGATGTATTAAAGTCCACTATAGTCCTTCATAAAATCAAGTGCAACACCCAAGGTAAAGGAAAGAGAATCATTGTTTAGGAAAGGATAGTTAAGTCTAACAGTGCCAAACAAAATTCACTTCCTTTCTGGCTCTGGTCTCCACTAATAACTATCTATGTGACCTTGAATAAGTAACTTAATTTTTCCATGTCTTTAGTTTCTCATCTATTAATGGTCTATTAATAGTACTGTCAGTTAGCATTATTGGGAAAATTAAAAATGATTGAACTTAGAAAAATGCCCAGTGTGTATGAGTGAGTGCATGTATGTATGTGTGTGTGTGTGTGTGTGTGTGTATAAATATATATGTATATTTGTTTTTTTATTCCTGTAAAGTGAGATTCTGTTACTGACTCCCCTTCACAGGGAGACCAAGACAGACAAGACTTGTGCAGATTATGCAATTGCAATAGGAAACCACTGAACTACAAACCAAAAGCTTAATTCAGCCCTTAAGATAAAAGCTTTAAATTATCTAAATAGATACTAGGCCCATTTCATTCCTTCTGTTCCATCTTTGCCTCCCATTGGCTATGTGGCTAGTGAATTCAGTTCAACTCTCTAAGTCAGCTTGATCCTTTACAGAGAGAATTGGACTTAAAATGGTGTGATGGTTAGATATAGAATGTCTTGTTAAGAACTCATATATTAATGTTCAGAGTTGCTATAATTAAGTCATAATGGTGATGATCTCATCAGTAGATACCTCCATTGTGATGGGCTTACTGGTGGTAACCTAGGCAGGCTGGGTGTGGCTGGAGGAGGTCAGTCCCTGGGAGTGTGGCCCTCAGGATTATGCTTATGTCTTTGAATCCCCTTGCTTGCACTCTTGCTTCCGATCTCCATGATGTAAGATCAGAGCCTTTCTCTCTCCCTCTCTCTACTTCCCCCTGCCATGCTCTGAGCTCTGCAGACCTAGCCTGACATGTACTCAACCTTTGAAATCTCCAAAACTGTGAGCAAATAAATTTTCTTTCCTCTAAGTTGTGTGTGGTTGGTCAGGTTTATTGGGTCACAGCAGTGAGAATGTTGACTGAAACAAATGGTATGAGACAGGTTTTACTTCCTAGATTGCATAGTTTTGTGGCAGGCATGGCTAAAGTTCAGCTAATATGGCTCCTTTTGTTTCTCATGCTCTCATTTTTAGGCAGGATCATGTGATAATTCTGGCCAGTAGATTTTCAGTTGGGGTGACAGGGTTCACTTCAAGGCAGACGCATAGAAGAGCAGATGAGAACACCATGAGTGTTCTTACTGTGATACAATGAACAAGGACATAGTATATTCCCCAAGTTAAGTCTCTTATAGCAGACCCTCTTTTGGCCTAGGTGTTTGAATGACAAAATGGGACAATCAGATCATTTTGGACATGTGTGAATGAGAAATAAATCCTTGCTATCATAAGCCACTGATATGTTAGGGTTTCGATAACATGGTCTAGACAATCTGAAATATTAAATGCTCTTTAAATTATTTCTAAATATGACATGTTGCTACATTCTTTTATTCTTGTTATGCAAGGAGGCCACTTTTTAGTCATGTGAATTGCTACTTTGTGAATGCAATTTATAATACAGATTACATACTGTAAGGGAAAATAGCATATGATTTTATAGTATTTTATGGATGCATTGGATCATCCATGGAGGGGATATTTGGGATAATTAATTCAAATATCTAATTTTAATGATAAGCAAATTGTGACCAAAAGAGAAAAATAATGGCACAGACAAGAAAGAGCTCAGAGTCATTTAAAAATTATTTGTATGTAGCTAATATCAATTAAAGTTCAATCTCCATGATTTGCTAAAAAAAATAGTAAGGCATATGTCTGGGTACTCAGAATGAAAGATACTCACATGTAGGATTCTAAGGCGCCTTAAATTTTTAAGTAGCTGAAGCAGGGTGTGGTGCACACTCCTGTAATCTCAGTACTTGGGAGGCTGAGGCAGGATCAGGGATTCATAGCCAACCTCAGTGACTTATTGAGACCCTGTTTTAAACTAAAAAATAAAATAGGACTGGGAGTGTAGTCTAGTGGTAGAATGTCCCTGGGTTCAATCCCCAATAACACACATACACACACACACACACACACACACACACACAACATGTTAGTTGGGCATGGTGGCACTAACCTATAATCCCAGTACTTGGGAAGCTAAAACAAGACTTGCAGGTTCAAGGCCAGTTTCAAAACAAAACAAAACAAAGCAAAACAAAGCAAAACAAAATAAAACAAACAAACAAAGTGGAGGGGGGACTTGATGTGTAGCTCAGAGGTAGAATGCTCAGAGGTAGAATCTTCGGTTTCTAGTACCAAAAAGAAAAAACAATTAAAATGTTTTTATTAATTTTCTAAGGTGGATATTTTATTAATCTTCTAAAACTTAAAGTGTTTCTACTGTACTTGGGAAAAAAATTTTGAGGTACCATAATTATTCTCTTCCCTCAGGCTTATAGCAATTGACTTTTTAAAAAAAGGACAATCGAAGAGTAGAAATGCATAAAGAATGTGTTATAGCCAACATATAATTATAGATTTTTTCCAAGATGAAAACAAAAGATTATTTTGAATCTAGGTCACTCATTTTAAAATTTGAACATATTTGTTGATGTTCCCTAAGTGACATAATAAATGAATGGCAGGACAAAGAATGACAATATGTATTTTAATAATCTAATTTTTTTATTCAACCCTAACCACAGCTGTGTGCCCATATGGGTAAACTCTACTCACATTTATGACCTCTCATTCATGAAATTCTTCCCTAATCTGCTATCCTAAGATACCTCCCCTCTGGCTTTATAACATAGTACTTTTCTTTCTTGTAACTTTTTATGATTTGAAATCTATTTTTGCAATTCTTCATTAAGCACCCCTCCATAAGTGAATGAGATATTTAATTAATCAACTGTTCTTTTCACATGCGATTTCTTTCCTCTGATGCTGCATTCTGTTTTAGGTTGCTCAATCTGGTGATAAAATTTATTTTTTTCACCATAATATGAAAGATTTTATTATGAAACTAAAGGCAAAAATAATAATCAAAAAAGAAATAAAGCCACTGCTACTGTATACCATTATGACCAGAATACAAAATTCTTTGGAACCAAATCCTTGGATGCTTTGATTATATGATAATGCCAAGAATATACAATCATTAAAATTAACAATTGTAATGATAATAAAATAATAAGGCTTGAATCAGTTATGCTTTTTAATCTCAAAGGATCAACTTAATTCATAAAAAGAAAAGTTATTTATGAAGCCATATATTTGATAAATAATACCTTCAGAGAATTTTGAAGTAGGTAATCATATTTGGTCTCATTTTCCCTCTTTAATTGATCAAATTCTACCAATAATAAATTGCTATCAGCGCATTATTATTTTTTGGGGGGGTACTGGGATTGAGCCCAGGGGTATTCTACCACTGAGCTATACTCTCAGACCTTTTTTAAATTTTTTATTTCGAAACAGGATTTAAGTTTTAGAGGGCCTCGCTAAGTGGTTAAGGCTGGTTTCAAACCTGCCCATCCTCCTGTCTCAGCCTCCCAAGTACTGGGATTACAGGTGTGTGCCACCATGTCTGGCTTTCATTAAAATTTAATGGAGCTTTTTATATATTTTGATTGGTGCGTTGTAATTATGCATCATAGTGAGGTTCAAAGTCATACAAACACACACACACATAGGTCTTGGTGCAGTTCCCTTTAGGTCTCCACCTGGCTACCCACCCCTCCCCTACATAATAGTGATATTGTTTGTGGTACTTTCAAACATGGCCATAGCATAATTTGAACCATTTCCTTAAATAGGTATGGCTGAGTTCTTTTTTGTTTTTTGATATTTTTATGCTGACTTTTTGAGTTATTTAGAGACAAGTGGAAAGAAAAATATATCCTAAATATTAGTTTAAGTAACAGTTTTTCTTCCAAGGTACATTCCCTCATAGCAAACAATAAAAGTGGATATTAACTGTAAGAAAGATAAAAATGTTCATAGTCTATTTCTTTTGTGTGAATTTGTTGATCACTGCCGACTAAAATGAAAAGCTGGACTGGCAAGCTGGGAACCCTGTAAAATATTCATTACTGCAGTTAAACATTGTTATAAATTTCAAAGTATCCCTGACATCAGAGAGCCATGTGTCTCCAGAGTCTATAAGGGAGGACAGCATTTGTTGAAATTAAGCCTTTCTCTCCTTGTCAGATACAACTTGAAATTTCAGAATTACCTTCACAGAAGGAAATACAGCCAGTTTCCTTTTCCCACCCCTCCAAGATCCTGTTCCCAGATTTATCTTTCTCTGAAATATACTCTGTTTAAAAACCTGCAAGCACTATTCTGTAAGGAAATCAATCCAAATGTCCTAGGCGAGTATCCACCTGACCATGATGACAACAAATTTATTTTTGTTCTCTAAACCCAAGTCTCTTCTCAGACCTCCTACCTCCCTCTGACTTTATTTGGATTCTTCCCCTTTTTTTGCATTGGTCTCTCCTGTTTCAGTTTATCCTTATGGTATGTGCCTCATTTTCCATTTTATTCTAATTTTCTACCCTATCTTTAAATCAAAAACTCAAACATTATCTCCTCAGAAGCGCTTCTGAGAGAGAGAGAGAGAGAGAGAGAGAGAGGCCAAGGATTGGACCCAGGGGCATTCTACCTCTGAGCTACACCCCAGCCTTATTCTATTTAGTTTGGTACTGGGGATTGAACCCAGGGACATTCTACTCTGAGGTACACCTCCATCAGTTTTTATTTTTTTATTTTGAAACAGGGCTCTCACTAAGTTGCTGAGGCTTTCACTTAATTGCTGAGGGTGACCTTGAATTTGCAATCCTCCTATCTCAGCCTCCCAAGTACTGGGATTACATGCATGGACCACCAGGCCAGTACTTTCCTGATATTTTGGGTTTTTTTTTCGTTTTTTCCTATGGCACCGGGAAGGAATGGGGCCTTAGCCCAATCATACTCTCATTTGAATGTCATATCTATTTGTGCTTCCCCTTTGGAGCTCTCAAAGTGCCTCCTAGAATGCTTTGCACATTCTAAGTGCTCAATAGTATTAATAGATAGTTAAAAACAGGCATACATCATGATGGGAACTTTGAAAATTACCCTCAGTAGTATCAAGAGTGGAAGACAATGAAACACACAGCAGCCCCAGATTTTAAAAAGACTGATCAACAAATGGTTATTTTGGGGATTATGAGATTGTGTAAAGTGAGTTTTCAAGATCAGCAGAATAATAGAGAGAAACATTTTCTCCAATTCTCATTAATCAGTACAGCAAAGGAAAAATTGTCAAAATTCTTATCTTTTTAAAAGTGACAGCATTACAAATTTATTTATTTATTTATATTTTTGCGGTACCGGGGATTGAACCCAGGGCGTTCTATCTCCGCGCTACACCCCCGGCCCTATTTTTTATACTTTATTTTGAAACTGGGTCTCAAGAAGTTGCGGAGGGCCTCACTAGGTAGAGAGAGAGAGAGGCAGGGAGAGAGAGAGAGAGCTGAGGCTGGCCGCGAACCCGGATCCTCCAGTCTCTGCCTCCCAAAGTACTGGGATTACAAGCATGTGCCACCACGCCAGGCCAGCATTACAAATTTAAAGCCTTACTAAATTGAGCAGTCTGTACAGATGTGGAAGGCAGAAACTGGGCTGATCCTTGACAGACAGAATCCATTATTTAGAGAATTTGTTTTGCAAATAAATCCTTTATATCTTGATATTTTTTATAATTTTCTTTTTTTGTAGTACAGTTCTCTCTCTTAATTAAATTTTAATTTGGCCAGGTGTTATGGTCAGATAGAATAACCCCTGAAGAGTTTCAAGTTGAAGCTCTCATGAAGTCATGAGGGTTATAATCTCATCAGTACATGAACCCATTTTAATGGATTTTTCTGGGTGGTAACCTAGGCAGGTAGGGCTTGATTGCTAAGAAGGGGGTCCCTGGGGGGTGTTGCCTTGGGGATTATATCAGGTTCTCTCCTCCCCTTGGGCTCTCCTACTTCCAGCCTCCATGATGTGAGAGCAGAGCCCTTGTTCTCTCCCTCTCTCTGCTCCCTACTGCCATGTCCTGAGTTTCAAGACCCTGGCCTCACATGGACTGAACCCAGAATCTCCAAGAAACGGAATAAATAAATCTTCCTTCCTTTAAATTGTGTGCTCAGGGCTTTTGGATTATTTCAATGAGAATGTTGACTAAGACACCAGGATTTTACAATAATCAGGATGGCATCCCTTATTCCATTTTCCAACTATGACTTGTGAAAAACGATCCAGGAAAACCTTCTAAAGAGCTGAGCCTTTACTTTTATATGACCAGGTAGGAAAAAGATCAGGCTTAGGATCATTAACAATGAACTAGCAAACAATTTAGATAAATGTATATATATATTTAAAGATAATCTAAAAGGAAAAAAGAAAGAGAAGTTTTGGAAATATTTAAGTGAACACATACCCATCAAGTATTTTTCTCTATTCCCCCCTTTTTTTTTGTAGTCCTGGGGATTGAACCCAGCAGTCTTCTATCTCTGATCTATATCCCCAGCTCAATTTTATTTTTTTCTATTTTGAAACAGAAAGTTGTTGAGAGCCTTGCTAAGTTGCTCAGGCTGGCCTCAAACCTACAATTCTCTTTTCTCAGCCTCCCAAATACGGGGATGACAGGTATGTGCTAGTGCACGAGGCTTTGTTCTATTTCTTGATTATTTTTCTTAAACTATGCATACATAATTACCTATATTGGTTACCCTGTGTACTTTTTTTTGTGTGTGGTACTGGGGCTTGAACGCAGGGGCGTTCTACCTCCACGCTACACCCCCGGCCCTATTTTTTTTTATACTTTATTTTGAAACCGGGTCTCACGAAGTTGCAGAGGGCCTCACTAGGCAGAGAGAGAGAGAGAGAGAGAGAGAGAGAGAGAGAGAGAGACAGGGAGAGAGAGACAGAGAGAGAGTGCTGAGGCTAGCCGCGAACCCAGATCCTCCGATCTCCGCCTCCCAAAGTACTGGGATTACAAGTGTGCGCCACCATGCCCGGCTCCCTGTGTACTTTTTACTATAGCTTTGGGCCAAACTCCCCAAGTGGTGACTGGCTTCCTAGCTTCAGGGAATCTCTACAATGAGAGGCAAGAAAATTTGACTGTCACAATCTTAGGACACCTAGGCAATCTTCCCTTGCTCTATCCTTTCTAATTTTGGGCAGACTTTTCAAAATCTGAAACTCTGGAGATGAAACATTAAGGCAAAAAAAAAAGTTTGTAGTTCTTGAGATTCAGTATCCACACATTTCTCTCTCTCTCTCTCTCTCTCTCTCTCTGCCTCTTTTCATTGACGTAAGAGTACTGGTTTAATTTTGCAGAGCTGAGGACATCATTAGCTGCAGCTTCAGATAAAGCATTTCAAAAGAAAGTTCTAAAGCAGAAAACATATAATACTGAATCAAAACTACACTGAAAACTTGAAACTCTAAACTTTTCCCATCATTATTCCAAAGTTTAAAGTAAAAAAAGAACTCTGACTTTAAAAAACAAATGTTTGCTGGGCGAGGTGGCACACTCTTGTAATCCTACTACTTGGGAGGCTGAGACAGGAGGATCCGGGTTTTCAGACAGCCTCAGCTACTTAGTGAGGCCCTCTGCAACTTTAGTGAGACCCTGTTTCAAAATAAAGGATAAGAAATAGGACTGGGGATGGGGCTCGGAGATAGAATGCCCCTGGGTTCAATCCCCAGTACCGCAAAAAATAATAATAAAATAAAATAAAATAAAAAATAAATGTTTACCTATTCATAGAACATGGTTTCCCAGAAACACTCTCCTTAATTATTGTTTTATAAATTACATATTTCATTGGGCAAAATTCCATTACAAAAGCCTTAAGGAATCGTCAATAACTGGATAACTGCTATGATTTTTCTGTTTGAACTCACTAAATTTTAAAGCTTACAAGCATATTTTACTCCTGGGTTCAAATGCTGTTAACTCATAAATTTATAATTATATTCATAGTTATATATATGATGATGAATCCTACCATAAATACATATGCTGACATATAATTCCAGTGCCCACTGAATTGTAATTTTCCTGCTAATAATAAACATCTCATGTATTCACATATTCAAATTAAAATCTGTCCATCTTTTTCAACACCCACTGCTATTACCTTGTTCAGACAATCAGCTTCTCTTTCTTAGATATATACAAAGCTTTCCAAGTCTTGGGAATCTATTATATATTCTCAATCCTTAATCAAGAGCGAATTCCTAAAAGCAAATTTGATTATGTTATTGCTTTCTCTCATACCTATCTCTTGCTAGGATAATGTCCAAACTCTTTCTAAAGCCAGCCAAGTCCTTAATGAGATGCTGCCTTTGCACGTCTTTAAGACAAAGTCTGTCATCCAGCCACTGTTGCATCTCTAGTGTCTAGCAAGGTGTCTAGCAGTCTTAAGTACATGCTTAGGATGCCATAAACATTTGTGGGATGACTGTTGAATGAGTCATGATAGTAATATGATCTCATTTGCTACAGTTCTAAATATATTGTGTTCCTTCATTAAAAAAATCCTCTGGTGACTTATTTGTCTCTTCAAAACCATACTTAGTAAAAAGAAGGTATATTTGCTTTTCTTTCTCTCTCATTTTTTTTTCTTATGTACTATGAATTCCTGTGGACTTACTTAGGTTTCCCTGTTATATTTTTGCTACATATACACTCTGTGTCATGTTACTATTTTTCTAAAAATTTTAATACATTTATGCATATATATATAGTTTAGTAAAATCCAAAGTTAATCATTATTTTAACTTTCAAACAATATAAGGATGCGAGAACACTTTAATTTCTATGTCCTGTATTTGATTTATATAATCATGTCCAATATTTTAGATTTATATTGTTTTCTCTCTCTCTTTTTTTAGAAAAATGAAAGCTGATTTTTATTTTATAGTCAACAGCCATTCTTTAAACATGAACATGCATAAGTAATATTCTATGCACACATCACAGTTTTTAACGTTAGTTAATAAAGGTTAAACACACAACATACATCCTTAAAAAATTCAAAATGAAAACTTAAAACTTTAAACAAAAGTCTTACTAATTTAAAAAAGTTTTGTGTTGGGTACCATTTGTACAACACAGTTAATTTTAAACATTTTCATTTTGGCTGCACATGAAAAAATGGCAGTAGAAAATAAAGTCATTGAGGGTTTTTAAATAGCAGAATAGGCAGTTTTGCCATGCAGGAGAAGCAATATTAAATATTAGTTTTCAAAAAAAATCCACATTTAAAAATATTTAGTTCAAGTCACAGAATTTTTCTCAGTAGAGACCCCAATGCAATGCATAGTTAGCTGCCTTGGATGGCCTGTTTGAAAGGACAATATCCTTTCAGATTGTAACTTTACTGATTTTGGCACAAAAAAGAAGTCTTAAGAACAAGAACATGATTAAAAAAGAGGGAAGAGGAACAGAGGAAAGAAATAAAAGCAAGAATAAATGAGATAGTAATTGCAATCACTAAAAAACTGTGCATTCTCAATCATTGCAGAATATTCTCTTCTGTCTACAGTAGGTGCTCGCTCCAGGACTGTTACTGTAGCATGGATTTAATTTGCTTGGAGGTAGTCTCATCATTCAAATGTTTTGTTGTGTACCTGAGAGCATTGAAAGACCTTCTACACTATTAGGATGTTGGTCCTTAAGAACTTTGATACAGCCTTTCATATCAATTTTGGAAGTTTTGGCAAATGATCCCACAGGATGTATGTGGTCATAAAGTATTATGACACCCACCATTACCCTCAAGCAGAACGACAGTGTCTCTTCATTTGTAAATCTGCTTCTATATTCCGGTGTTTCCATCATGACTCTGCATACACTAGCCATGGTGCTTAAACAGTCTGTGGTATTTTCTATTGGTAAATTTTTATTCTCTGATATAAATTTTGTTGTAGCATCACTTAAAGTTTTCAGCATTGGAGTGGCCTCAGCATAAAACAAAGACATTCGATTTGCCAATTCATTATTTACTTCATTTTCTCCTTCTGCTGGAACATTATTAATCCTCATAGGACTCAATGTTCTTCTATAGTAGCTGAAATCATTCTGCATGGCAGGATTTGTCATCTTGAGTCCATCGAACCGGAGTGTGAAGTGAAGAATTTCTGCAAAGTGTTTAGCAAGAGTCTGCTTTCGCTCTAGATGCTGGGTGGGAGAGTGTAGGGTACTGGTCAAGGTTCCGAGAAGGCCTCGTAATGCTGCTTCTAACCTCTGAGAAGATTCATTTCTTTAATTTGTCTACTAGAGAGACGACCGCACCCCACGCCTTCTCTTGCAACTTCTCATCTGCTGGATGCTGGATTGCCTCTCGAATCTCGTGGTCAGCTCCTCGGTATGACTGCAAGTCCTCCAGGATGCCTTCTGCATCTTTTAATACCACATTCACCTGATTATAAATTTCCTTCTCAGACTCTGTAGGCTGGGCATCTTCAGCCAGTGCTGGTGACTGTCTTGTCCTTCTATCCTCCCTGGCCGCTCCTCAGCGGCGCTAGGGGGAGTGGGGGAGCTGCGGCGGCCAGGGAGAGCCCCTCCGCACCTGCCCCTGTGGCCGTTTTCTCTCTTTTTTGTGTATGGTACTGGAGATTGAACTCAGGGGCATTCTATCTCTGAGCGACACGCCCAGCCTTTTTATGTTTTATTTTGAAACAGGATCTCACTAAGTTGCTGAGGGTCTCCCTAAGTTGCTGAGACTAGCCTTGAACCTGGGATCCTTCTGTTTCATCCTCCCAAGTACTAGAATTATAGGTATGTGCCACCATGCCCAGTTCTTTTTTTTTTAATTCCAAAACTTTGACATAACAAGTGTGATTTAAACAATCAATACTAGTTTAAATTTGTTCATGTAGCTATCAAAGTCTAAACTTGCCATCCCATCTTGCATAATAATTGTAGAATTATAGTATTTCTTCCTAAAGTCACCCATTAGCAACCTCTCTAGTAAACTTCTGTTGGTATCAGAATCTGTCAGTTATTATATTTTTGAAGATTTTTTATTTTGGCATTATTTTTAAAAGATATCTGCAATGATCAATTCTAATATCATTAACCACCTGACTTCTAGATTTCACTGTTGGGATTAAGAAGTCAAATCATCAGTGTGATAGGCATTTGAGGGAAGGGTATCTTCTTTTGCCGTTAGTTGATTTTCTTATTTTTTCCTCTTTTCTTGTTTTTTTACATTTTTAAGCACACATGAAACATAATTATTCATCTTTCATGATCATTACACATCTCAAGTCTTTGTTGGTTTGTTTCTCTTTTCCGCTGCTACTACTGGCTCTGACTCACTCTGCCTTCTTTACTTATATATTTCACAATTATTTATTGTGAGTTCAAATACCTTGAGACTTTATTTGTGAAAGTTCTTTGATGACTAGGTTAAAGTCGACTTCCACCAAAGATCTGTATTTGAAGCTGCCAAATATTTGAGAGCCCTAAAAATCTCAGATCCCATTTTTACCTTAAGGATTTTCAAACCACATAATAGATCAAATTGAATAAAAAATTCCTCATGAATTCAAGTTATGCACTCAAATTTCATGGAAGTTTTTTTTCCTCATTTCTTTTCTACCCAGAGCCAGGGTCAAAGTGGGCATTATCTTTCCTCTGTGTTTAGTTTATTTCTAGATCACCTTTTGGAACTCCAGCATCTTCTGTTAAATTATACTTTCAGTCTTGTCTCTTTCTCTACTGCACCACCATCAATAAGAAAGTCATTGTCACCAGAGTTGAAAGAAACCCTAGGGCAAAAGCTGACCTCAGGGCAAACTTCTCTCTCTAAATTTTTACTTTTGCTTTGTTTTGAGGCCTTTGAATATTGACTTTAGAATTTCTTTCCAGCTCAGCAAAGCATTTATAGTGATTTGTTTTAATGTATTTTAGCCAGCATTATTAGTTATTTTTATCTGGAGGTTTATTCAAGTTATCTTTCTGGTCATATTTCAGTAAACAAAGTTTTTCCTTGATCTTTTCCTGTCTGAATCTTGTGTTTATAATTATGAAGCTCTCAAGAACATGGATACATTCTTTAGATAATGGACACATTCTGATCTAGGACTTTTTTGATATATCTAATAGATTTTACAAAAAAAATCTAAATCTCGGCATTTTGGGCTTCCACCATATGTCTCTCATTATTTTCTATAAGTAAGAGTTATACTTCTCTGACTCTTTACTGAGTCATCTTCTGCCTGCCCCCTCAGCTTTGATGTTCTCAGATGTGATGGCTATTTTAATGTGTCTACTTGGTTTGATAAGTGCCCAGCTGCTTGGTGCAATCCCAGTCTTGCCGTTTCTGTGACAGAACTTTGTTTTAGACAGGATTACATTGATATCAGTAGAACCTGAGGGAAGCAAATTACCCTCCAACACATGGGTGCACCTCATACAAGATATTTACTTAAGAGAAAGTTCTAGGCCGGGCGTGGTGGCGCACGCTTGTAATCCCAGTACTTTGGGAGGCGGAGACCGGAGGATCTGGGTTCGTGGCCAGACTCAGCTCTCCCTCTCTCTCTCTCTCTCTCTCTCTCTCTCTCTCTCTCCCTGTCTCTCTCTCTCTCTCACTGTCTTGTCCAGGGAAAGTTGCTTTCCCATTATCTTCCCCTATTTCCTGCAGTTCAGTTACCTTTCACTGTCTTCCCCTGTTCTCTGATGGAAGATGTTCTTTCTATCCTAATGGTTAAAGGCAGAATTAACTATTCCTGGGAAAAGGAACTAAAATAACCTAAGTCATAAGAATTTCTAATCAGTAACTTTCTTCAGATTTATAAGACCCTGAACCCCACATATACCCTGTGTGCCAGAGAAGCAGGCCACCTTAAAATGTGTAACTACCTTGGTGCCCACCTCTCTGATATACCTCCCCTGAATCCCTATAAAAGTCTTGAGCTTGAAACCACTAAGCAAGATGGTTTTTTGAGGATGAGTCCCCACCTTCCAACTTGCTAGCTAGCTTGTTGCCAATAAAGCTGTCTGCAGTGTATGACTTCATCAGGTAACAGTGGAACCAGACCTTTTGTAATTACTATATGAATATAGTTCTATATTCTACGATTAAAAATATTTGCCCCTCAGGCCAGGCGTGGTGGCACACGCTTGTAACCCCAGTACTTTGGGAGGTAGAGACCAGAGGATCCAGGTTCGCAGCCAGCCTCAGCTCTCTCTCTGTCTCTCCCTCTCTCTCTCTCTCTCTCTCTCTCTCTCTTTCTCTCTCTCTCTCTCTACTTAGTGAGGCTTCTGCAACTTCGTGAGACCCGGTTTCAAAATAAAGTAAAAAAAATAGGACCAGCTGTGTAGCGTGGAGGTAGAACGCCCCTGGGTTCAATCCCCTGTCCGCAAAAAAAAAAAAAATTAAAAAAAATTAAAAAAAATTAAAAAAAATTACCCCTCAAAGATATTAAGAGAATACCTAAGGGTTTTGTTATGTATTATGTTCTTTAGAAAGAATATACACACATAACTCATTAAGTAGCTGTTAAGGCATGCTGATCCAGGAATAACTTATTTTTTATTTGGTGACTATGTATATCTCTGGGTAGAGTTATTATGTCTTGTTTTTAAACTTCAACTTTCATATCCAAGCTTCCTAGTGAAAGAGTTCCTCCCTATAACAGTAAAGCATAGCAAAACAACCTCAGGTCTGTTACCAACTAAATGTAAGCTCTGAATAATTCATGTCACTTCTGGTTGCCTAATTTGTAAAAAAGAAGAACAACAATGTTTACATACCCTACCTCACAGGATTGTTGTCAAGTGTAAAACAATAAATGTTGCTGAAACTCTGGAAATGTGAGAAAATACTTTAAAACATTTCAAGTATCTCATAAGACTGCCTTTTTTCAGCTTCAAGGGGTGTATGTTGTGCTATCTTTTATTGTTTTCTTGAGCTTTTATTGACAGAAGAAATAATTTTTTAATTTTTTCATTGCGTTGACCAGATCATTTCCTATAAGCAGGTACAAAGGTTGGAGAAAAGAACTTTTACAATCCATAAGATTCTTTCTTCTTTAACTTTATAGATAGTGAAATGATATTCAATTTTCAGGTAAATATCAATTTTATTATTATTTTTTTGCAGTCAACTATAACTATGCAAAGATACTTGTAATGGTACTTTTATGGAGGTGTATTGTCATAGGTCTAAAATAATATTTTCTATTGTAGGTAAATCTGCAGATTAATTATTTTGATCTTACATAGTTGTCTAACATCTTTTGGCTAGTAGAATGTTTCTGCATGTGAAAACGAGCCTTTCTTCATAAAGCATAGAGTTCCTCCTGCTCAAAGAGATCCATTCCAGAACCCAGGCTCTTCATACTGCCCAGTGAGACAGGTGTAGGGATGGTCTGTGAAGCTTGCTGAATGCTATCATCTTCAATTATCCTCTAGTTATTCAAGTTTCTTAGGAAAACTTGATACTTCCTTTGTCTAAAAGCACCTACACCAGCACCATGAGTCATAAATGGACAGTTCTGTCGATGTATTTTCTTCTCAGTTGGACTTCATTTGGTCTGTGTGAGCTGTCAGCTTAGATCTAACTCTTTTTGCACTTCTGCACATATGGAGTGGGAATCAAGTCCCTGGACACATTTCAAAGCTGCTAGTTTGGCCTTGATGTTTTAAGGAGTTTTCTTTTCCTCAAAGGGGAAGGATTATGATGGTGAAGATGGTCATGATTCATACAATTGCTTATTTTCACATTATTTCAATTTAGCTCTAAGATAAATCAGATATATCATATGGTTAGTATTATAAGCTTTCTTATTCTATAATTTTGGTAACAAACAGCTTTGGAACATATCTACTCATTCACAATCTGGACATTAATTGTTAGTTAATAGCTGAAATTGGCTAAGATTAATCTTCTGTCTATATTAATTGTTCAGCTTACAAATAAAGGGATCATGTGAAGTGCAGTATTTAGGACTTCAAATAAAATACAACTGAATAATTTCTGTTGTGCATTTTGAATGAATCATGATGTATTTGATTTGGTCTTTTCTTTGATTGGAACAGAAGGACAACACATCACAAGGAATTAATGGGTTGCATTAATTGGCTTGCCAAGACACTGACTTAATTCAGCAATGAATCAAGTCAAATAAACCACAGATCACTGTGTTGCTTAGAAGGTTTAAAGTCATTGCTCTCATTCTTAATGTAATTATTTACACAGTCAAAAATCATTTGTACACCCAATCAAGTTATTTTTAAAATAATGAATTTTTTTGGCTTTGGTATTCACATGAAGGGCTTGTTCACCTTTTATAAACATATCTTTGTTGTCATAGAAAGTAGTAAAGGTAGATTCAGAAAAAAATTGATAGAAGATGTTAGTTGCTAAGCAAAGGTTCTTGGATTTTAGTGCTATAAATAATGGAAAGGCGTCAGAGATGTTTTAAGGAAAGATAACTGATAAAAACGGCTCTTTTTTGCGGCACTGGGGATTGAACCTAGGGGCATTCTACCTCTGAACTACACCCCCAGCCCTATTTTTTATTCTTTATTTTGAAACAGGGTCTCATAAGTTGCAGAGGGCCTCACTAAATAGCTGAGGCTGGCTGTGAACCTGGATCCTCCGGTCTCAGCCTCCCAAGTACTGGGATTACAAGCGTGTGCCACCACACCCGGTTTAAAAAGGGCTATTTTTCAAAGTCAGTAGTGGTTTATACTAATCTGAGTTAATTGTATTGCTTGCACATGATTAAGTTCACAGTAAAAAGAATAAAAATGGTTTATAGTATACACAGTTCATATGGTCATGGAAGGAATATTCAGAAACTAATGAAGCCTTAGCCAGAGTCTGGCTGATCCTGCTTTTTTACTGGTCCAAATATCACTGGCGAATGAGAGATATGGGGAGTCTCCTGAGAGAGGTTAATATATCAATGGATGACTTAATTTAGAAGTGTGTGACCTGTACAAAAATTTCTTTAATTCTTGAGTATAGTTTTTTTTTTTTTTTTGCAGTAGTACCGGGGATTGAACCCAGGGGCGTTGTACCTCTGCGCTACACCCCCGGCCCTATATTTTTATACGTTATTTTGAAACTGGGTCTCACGAAGTTGCGGAGGGCCTCACTAGGTAGAGAAAGAGAGAGAGAGAGAGACAGGGAGAGAGAGAGCAAGAGCTGAGGCTGGCCGCGAACCCGGATCCTCCCGTCTCTGCCTCCCAAAGTACTGGGATTACAAGCGTGTGTCACCATGCCCGGCTTAAAGTACAGTTTTATTAAAATTCTTTTTCTATTTTTTTCACACTTTATTCATTGAACACATATTTATTGATTGCTTGATCAATCAATAAATTGCTTCTTGATTTTGAAGCAATTAGCAAATAGTTGTAAGTTAGATAAAAAGAATGTCTTCTTGTATGGAACTTACATTGCAGTGAGATGAGTAGTGGCATAGGAGGATGATAAACCAATCCATTATGGTGACCTTTGTAGCAAGTTTAGCTGAGTGGAGGGAATAGAGGTGGGATGAGCTAAGAAAGTGGAGATTGTGACCATAGGCAATTCCTAACAGAGAGTAAAAATAACTCGGGAAGTACATAGAAGGAAATGGGTTGTGTTTTTTTAGGATATTGGAAAGCTGATGGGAAGGAAAGGTTAAAAAATTGGCAAGGTATTCATGAGGGTTTTCATTTCATTACTGTCTTTAACTTCTCAAAATATGAACTAGCATAACTTCTAACACCATTTAAGTTTTAAATAGACAAGTAGTTTAAATAATCATCTGTACATGGTTAGTAGATTTTGATACTTATTTTCTAAATCATGAAAGAAACAATAGAATTATGTAGTATTTTGAATATAAAAATACAGCAAGAATTTTGAATCTGCAGTTGTTATTTTAAAATTACAATATTATAGCCAGGCCTGGTGGCACACGCTTTTAATCCCAGTGCTTGGGAGGCTAAGACCGGAGGATCCGGGTTCGCGGCCAGCCTCAGCTACTTAGTGAGGCCCTCCACAACTTAGTGAGAACCTGTTTCAAAATAAAGAATAAAAAAATAGGCCTGGGGGTGTAGCTTGGAGGTAGAATACCCCTGGGATCAATCCCCAGTACTGCAAAATAAAATAAAATAAAATAAAATAAAATAAAATAAAATAAAATAAATAGCAATATTATGAATTGGGTTTTATTTTTCCAAATTGTGGATAGGAACTATTAACTTCTATTATCAAACGTGTGTGTGTGTATGTGTGTGTGTGTGTGTGTGTGTGTGTGTGTGTTTAGGATAAAGGTAGATACTTATGCACATTTGGATGTTCTAGAAATTCCTTTCTAGGAAGATATAAAGCCATGAAATTTTATACTAAAGAACTGACAGTATAGCCCTTTATATTGTATATGTCTTCATTGCCAGTGTGAAAATGTTAGTAATCTGTAATTTTAAAATATATTCACATTTGTTTCCTTTCCTTTACCATTTTAAGTATAACTAGAAAAACTACTTAGATCACAAAACTATAAGAAATGTTAAAATGGATCCTACCTGTGGTTCAATTATGTCATAACAAATATTCGAACAGAAAAATATGTCTTTAATAACAGTTTCAACCACAAATATGAACATACCCGAAATCTTAATTCATATTCATGCTTTGCTACTCTATTTTAATTTGCATGTCTATTATTACTTGCTTGAATGCTGCTACAATTTTGTAAATTCTATTCTTCCTTGAGTTTTAATATACCATTTTCAGTGTCTTCTTGTAAACAAGATATTTCAATGTGACTCTTTCAATTTATTAATATTTTACATGAATAAATCCAAATGTAGAAATTCTTTCCTTTTTCAGTCTGCTGTGTGACATGAAGAAATGCCTTATAAGGTAAGACTGCCAGCAGATTGTCATCTTAATGAGTTGCCATTTTCAAGAAACAGTAATAATCATTATAAACAGGCTCCCTGAAAACCTAAGGCAACAATGTTCACCTGGAAAACAGCATATTTCAATTACAAAGTTCCTGAATGTAAGAGCATTAATTTCCCATTTCTATCCTATGTGCTGCCATTTTCAAGTCATCATCACATTTCTGAAGCTCCTGCTTTTCCAACTTAACCACATCCAAACCCGCCTTCATGAGCAGTTGGAACATCTGTAGAAACAGGAACTCCAGGTCCCCAGGAGAAATTCTGTTGTACCATTATAATTTTAATACAAAGTATATGATGAGGCAGTATTTCTACTAGGACCATGTGTCTAATTAAAATGAAGATATAAAATAAATACAAGCAAAATTGGCTCTTGACTGTTACATTAAAATAGTTGAAAAGTTAGTTAACTTAGTAGAATCATATGGACAATTGGTCAATGTAAATTAAAAATAAAACTCAATAGACATATACTAAGTTAAATCTGAGTTTAAACAGTCCAGCAGAGCCTGCAAATGTGTATTTATCTCATTACTTTAAATGTCATTTTGTTTTAATTGAATCCAGAAATACAAGCATATCTGACCACTTTTTATTAATTTTAAGTCTTATTTAATGTCTCAAGGGAAAGATACTTCCTTTTTCTAGGAAATTCCCTGGGAATTCAGTCACCCAACATCATCCATGTACTGATAGAAAATATTCAACCCCAAATAATTTGGAAGACGGAATTACTTCTCTCCCATTTCATTGATAGTTTGTAAATATTCACCTTTTATTTGGTGGTGTAATTTCTTTCCACTCAAGTTCAGTATCTCTAGAACACAAAATCTTCATTTTTCACCTCACCAATATAATGGTAAAGACATTTTTACAAGACCAAAATAACTGGATTTAAACTGATAAAGTTGAAAATGAAGATGGTTATTCATATAGCATGCAACAGTTGGACATTTAGAAAAGTCCGTGTGTGGATCTATCCTAGTTTTTTACTACATAGTTCACATTGTACAGATACAGCAGTGACATAGAGGAAAAGGATGAAATAATAATTGCTTATAAGAAAGCAATGGATAACCTAAATCTTGACCCATCCTAACCAAGCAGAACCTGAAAGGGTTAAATTCTCCTCCTAAATAAACTCTCTATCCCTTGTGATAAAACATATCTTCTTTTAAATCAGCAGGAATCTTGAGGAGATTTAACAAAAGGTTTATAAAAGGACTTAAAACTCTAATACCAATATTTCTTTTCAAATCTTGCTTGAATGTGTCAAGTAGAATGAAACCATATGTTCAGAGTTCAAATTCTAGTGGAAAGGGAAATAATCAGAAAATGGACATCAGTTTTACTCTCAAATTTATTAAACTATTAAGACATTGGGGGATTTCATTCAGTTTTAAGTTCTTGGTACAATGTGTTAAAGAAAAATTCCATCAGACAAGTTAAATAGGCAAGGAAGATTTTATTCAAAACTTCCGCAATGAGGGACAGAGATTAAATTAACACCACAGAAACAAAGCAGCCAAGTGGTTTTAAGTACTGGCTGAGGTAATGCAAAAATATCTGGGGGTTGGTCAATGTGGTTAGGCCATCTCTGTTTCCTAACTGATGCTGATACAATTGGTTTCCAGCTTTATTTTTCAGTTTCCACAGAAACTGGGAAATAAGGAAACACCCTTTGTTTTGTTTGTTTTGCATGCTAGGGATGGAAAGCAGGGATTTCTATGGACATGATTATTACTTTTCAAAAGACGGTTCCCAGGTTTTGAGAAAGACACTATTGGAATATGAAAGCAGCACAGGTCTGAGAAAATATTTCAAAGGGGCAGAGAAAGAATTTACAATTTGAAGATTTCTAAAGTTAATGTTCTAAGAAAAAGGAGGTCAGTGCCTATAATCAGGAAGAAATCTGTTTCAAGTTTAGTCAAGCTGAGGGGGAACATTAAGACCATCTTAGTCAAATTTAAAAATAGAAATTGATGCCGGGCGTGGTGGCGCACGCTTGTAATCCCAGTACTTTGGGAGGCGGAGACCGGAGGATCCGGGTTCGCGGCCAGCCTCAGCTCTCTGTCT
>PVJS01011433.1:29759-45877 GCA_004027185.1 Glis glis | reverse complement strand
AGAGGAGAGGAGAGGAGAGGAGAGGAGAGGAGAGGAGAGGAGAGGAGAAGAGAAGAGAAAACTTGGCGTTAAAGTAGGAAAGTAATTTATTCTCAGGATAAAGGATAGATCTCAGGGCTGTCCTTGGGGTGTCATAGTAACTTTGTGGTTTAATAGAGAAGGAAACAAAAGCAGAGTCCGGGAGTTTGCATAGCTAGGGATCTTGGTCAGATCATAATCTGGTTGATCATTATCCTGGGACTGGTTGGGCACAGAGTCATCTTACCAGGGCCAAGGAAATTACCACTGCTGGGAGAGCAGTTTCAATTTCCTTTGCACGGTGTTTATCTAGCAGACCTGTGCCCTGGAACTCTGGTGCAGGATATTTATCTGTCAGACCTGTGATCCCAGAATTTAAGATAAACTGAGGGGAAGAACAACTCAGAAAAGGACAGGTCAGGGAGAGACAAAATGGAGTCAGTTAGGTTAATAATTGGATCCTTCTTCAGTGGCATGTGGAAGGCAGAAGGGCAAGCCAATGGGCCCTTAGAGCACACCATCTTAGAGCAAGAAGAAAGGGGATAACCATTCTTCATCAGGAAGCACTCTCACAACAATGGCATTAGTCCACTCATGAGGACAGAGCCCGCAGGACTTCATCACCTACCAAAGGTCACAATCTTAATATCATCACAATGGTGGGGTGCAGAGGCTCACACTTATAATCCCAGCAACTCAGGAGGCTGAGGCAAGAGGATCATAATTTTGAGGCCAATGTGGGCAACTTAATGAGATCTTGTCTCAAAAATAAAAAATGAAAAGGGCTAGGGATATGTCTCAATGGTAGAGCATCCCTGGCTTCAATCTTCAGTACCGAAAAAACAAAACAAAAGGTCATCACAATGATAATTAAATTTCAACATGAGTTTTGGAGGAGACGTTCAAACATGACATTTTTCCCCGGCCCCCAAAACTCAAGTCTTCCTTCATACAAAAAAAAAAAAAATTCATGCCATCCAATCTTAACTCAATCCAGCACCAACTCAAAACTTCAAAGTCCAGAGTCTTATCTAAATCACGTAAGGGTGAGAGTCAAGACATACCTCATCCCAAGGCAAATTCCCCTCCAGCCGTGAGCCTATGAAATCAGCAAGTGGCATGCTTCCAAAATACAATAGTGGGACAGGCATAGGATCACATTCCCATTCTAAAAAAGAGAAATAGGTCAGGAGAAAGGGGTAAGTTGTCCCAAGGAAGTCCAAAACCCAAATGAAAAATAACATTGTCTTAATGCTCCTTAGTAATCTCCTTGGTCTCCAGGTCTTGACTCCTGGACACACTGGGTGGGGGTTGGGTCATCAAATGTCAGCAGCCTCCCCCGGCTTGGCTTTGCTGGGCTCAATCCCCCTATCAGCTCTCAGGGCTTAGAGTCTTGTGCCTGCAGCTCTCCCAGGCCACTTCTGCAAGCTGGTCACTCCACATTCTGGACTCTCAGAAGTGGCCTCACTGCCACGGCTCCACTAGGAACGATTCTGGCGGACATTCCCTGTGGTGGCTGTCACTTCACATTCTCGCTCGCTCACCATTGCCGTCAGAGGAGTCTCTTTGCAGCTCTTTGCAGAGGCTCTGCTCTTGGCTGGGCCCACTCCTGCCTTGACATCCTTTGGACTCTAGGTGGAGGGAGCCACGCTCCCAGAGCTGCATTTTGCATGCTTGCTGAATCAACACACTGTGGAGGCCACCAGGGTGTATGGCTTTGACCTTTCCTACCTTTCTGTGCAGCAAGAAAAGCCACTGGGCCCACTCCAGTCATGCTGGATGACTGAGAAACACTGCGGGAACACAGTTCTGAGGTGCCCTGTGCAGCGAGCCTGTGTAGGGCTCCCTAGGCCAGTCCCCACAACTGGTCTGGCCTCCTAGGGCTCTGGCCTGCGATGGGAAGGGTGGCCCAGAAGGTCTCTGGAATGTCTGTGGGTCATTCTCTCATGGTCCACATGGTCCCTTCGACTAGTCCCAATCTGCCTAGCAGACGCTTCCCCGCCCACCTTTGCGCTGCTCCCCAGACATGCCTTTCCATTCCTTACACAACCTGGCTATCAATTTTCCAAACCTTTCCCTTATGTTTCTCTTTTAATTATAAATTCCATCTTTAAATCATTTCTTTCCTCTCTCACTTAATTTTAAACAGTTAAAAGCAGCCACGAGTGCCGGGCGTGGGGGCGCACGCTTGTAATCCCAGTATTTTGGGAGGCGGAGACTGGAGGATCCGGGTTCGCGGCCAGCCTCAGCTCTCTCTCTCTCTCTCTCGCTCTCTCTCTCCCTGTCTCTCTCTCTCTCTCTCTCTCTCTACTTAGTGAGGCCCTCTGCAACTTCATGAGACCCGGTTTCAAAATAAAGTATAAAAAATAGGGCCGGGGGTGTAGCGCGGAGGTAGAACGCCCCTGTGTTCAATCCCCAGTACCGCAAAAAAAAAAAAGCAGCCACGAGGCTTCTTTAATATTTTGCTTTTGTCAGAAACCCATCTCTGCAACAACTAACCCTCTCCTGCAGTACCAGCATTAGTTTACTCACAAAGGCAGATTTCTCCTGACCTAATCACTTCTTAAAAGTCCCACCTCTGTCTTATTTTTTTTATACTGGGGATTAACCCTAGGGTCATTCTACCTCTAAACTATAACCCCAGCTCTTTTTTATTTTTTATTTTGAAACAGGGTTTCGCTAAGTTGCTGCGGCTGGCCTTGAACCTGCAATCCTCCTGTCTCAGCCTCCCAAGTACTGGGATTGTAGGCATGTGCCACCACACCCAGCTAACATGGGATTATAGGCATGCACCACCACACTTGGCTTACAAAAATCCTACCTCTTAATACCATCACAATAGAATTTAAATTTCAAAATGGATTTGGGAGAGGATATTCAAACCATTGTGGGCCCTAAATGCTTCAAGATCAGTATATCTGCCAGTTGAATATTTCCACGTGACAACTGTTGAAGTCACGTGGAACAGAAGAATCACCCAGGCAAGACTGCCAAAACTCTTGAACCACAAAACCGTGAGAGATGATCAAATGGCTGCTGTTCAAAGCCACTGTGTTTGGGGATGGATTTTATGTAGGCATGAATTAGCAGTAAATTAGCAAGAGATTGCCAGAACAGAATTTGATAGCAGGAAGCAGGACACCACCATAACTCAAACCTTTAAAAAGGTGACGTTGATGCTGTGACTACCAGTAGCCAGAAGTTAGAGGAGTGTTGAGAAGACCAGAGGTGCAAAGGAACTTGAAGACTATGAGGAAATGTCTTGATATGCTGGGGCAGGGAAGATGACCTGTGCCATATGAAGACAGAGAACTTAGCCAAACGATCATACATAGTTATGCAGAAAATAAGACACACACTGGATGAACTAGTGACACTAGTTAAGGAAACTTCCAGGCAAAATGGCAAACATACCAACCAGTTTCTTTTAGTCAGTAAATAATGAGTAGTAAAAGAGTACCAGAAGAAGGAGGAGGAGGAGGAGGAGGAGGAGGAGAAGGAGAAGGAGGAGAGGAAGAAGAAGAAGAAGAAGAAGAAGAAGAAGAAGAAGAAGAAGAAGAAAACAACAACAACAAAAACAACAACAACAACAACTTGGGTTTCAAACAGAATTTAGTTAAAATATAAAGAAACTGGGATGTGTTGGGTTATAAAATTAAACTATTTCTCACCTGCAATCTTTCCAGGAAACAAAAATTCTCCAAGAGTGGCCCGAGGTCAAAAAGGCCACTCACTCTAAGAGTGTGACAAATTTTGCCCTAACAACAGATGAGCATCAGGTTCCACTTTATGACTTGAACATGTTTGATAAGCACTGACACCATCCAAGAATAAAAACTTAAATAATGAGTTTTCTAGCAGCAATGTTCCTCTACAAAAATTCTCAGGACAAAATGGGGCAAAGACATTCAAATGTGTGTGTTTTGATGATCACAAAACAAAGAAAATGATGTAAAATAATTGTTTCACTGTATTTTTGAGAGAAGATGGTTTTGCCACATAAACATTCAAATGAAAGGAATCTAAATATTCAAATTGCATGTAATCAAGAATAGCTAAAGTGTGCTCCCCAGTTTCGATGAATCAACAGGGCTGCTGAGTTGGGATGAGATAGCTTCATTCTGTTCTGTTCCTTTCTGAAGACTGTCTTACTTAACCTAAGGCAAATAGGCCAAATACCTCCAGGGGTTAGGAAGGCAATGGAAATGTGTGAAACTAAAAGATGCTGGATATAAAACTTTAGACAGTGATGTGGTCTTTGGCTAACTGAAGAATGCATGCCCCACCTTCAGAAATCCTAATTGAAAAAAAGTTTGCAAATAAATTTTTTCCTAAATATGAGAGCAGTTGGCTTTTTATCTCTGGATTAAAGAATTCATCTTAATGTGGACATCCCAGCCACAGGCAGGCTTGTAACTATAGAATCCCTGGTATTATTCATTCAAATCATTAAACAAAGGAATTCTTGGATGAAATATGAGTATGGACTCAAAATTTAGAGTAAAATGTGTCCTTCGTTAAGGAAAGAACACATTCTTCTTTTCACTCAGGAAAGAAAAGGGAGACCCTCACCATCAGAAGCTACGCCACTGTGAAACTCTAGGTTCTCAATAGGACTTGGTAGGCCTCATTTATCTCAGTGGAGAAATGGTGTAGAGAGCAGAACAAATTCTTCAGGTCACTCCTGCCCATCCCCTTCCTTCCTCTGATTCCCCCGCTCTTGCTTTAGGCAATAGATGAGGAGCTGTCACTGCAGAATGGGCTGTTCCCAGCAGAAGCTGGTTGCTGCAGGTCTTCTCTGAGCTCTGTTCCTACAGGGTTCATCTCACTCCTACCTGCAATTTTGCTTCCACAGCTTCTGTGGAAATCTTCACTGCTTCCTACAGTTACCTGAGTCTTTGGGTCACATGTGTCTCCTGCTACAGGGAAAAATGGAGTTAGTGGGGCTTTCTTTTTTATTTTTTTTATTCATCTTATTGCCTTTCAATGCTATATAGGAGGAGAGGAGGGAATTTATTACATCATGCTGCGTTCCTATCTAATTTTTCTTCCACTGGTCAAAAAGTTGGGTGAGTTTTGCATAGTATTAAAAGGAGGAGTCTCAGCAGAGACTCACTCTGGTGAGGCCTCAGACAAGCACCACTGGCGCGATGGGTTTGGGACTGCACTACATAACCTCCATGGTTATCTAACCCATAATCATGTCTGAGTGTGGATAAAGCCATGGGGGCAGTTCACAAGCAGATAGGGCATGCCCCTGGTGATCTAATGACATCAAGTCGATGAAAAAAATAACAAGTAAATGTTACACCAGTTAAAAAATAAACATTGAGAAGAAGCTATGCAATCTGACATTACTAAAAGTTTCAGTTGTATAGTGAGTCAAGAAATCAGTGTTGTGAGTGGTTGAGAAAGCTCAATGTCACTTTATTTTATTATTACTTATTTATTTATTTATTTATTTATTTATTTATTTAGTGGTACCAGGGATGGAACCCAGGAGCATCCTACCTCTAAGCCATACTCCAGCCCTATTTTTTATTCTTTATTTTGAAACAGGGTCTCATTGAGTTGTGGAGGGCCTCACTACCTGCAATTCTTGTGTCTCAGCCTCCCATGTACTGAGATTACAAGCGTGCGCCACCATGCCTGGCTCAATGTCACTTTAATAGACAGTTTTCCTATGTTCACGTATTGTATTCATTCAATCACAGGGAAAAAATGTCAAATAATATAAAGTCCAATCCTAGGCTCCCTCGGACTGATAAACTTTTAAGAATTGAGGGTCCAGAAGGATAACCTGGCAAACTGGGAACACAAAATGCTTCCTGCCCTATTAATTGGTTTAACACATCTCCAAGCCTTTTCCCTATCCTCAAAATAAATTCCGCTACCAAATATGGGATGATAGGCAAAATCCTGCTCCTCAACACAATACAGAGAGGCTCAAAGGGAAAAATTCTTCCTTTTAGAGATGTGACACTTCTGATATTTTCAAGCAACTCCTGTGGTTAGAAGTATCTGTCAAATAGTTGGATGAGAGCATTTCTTTATCAAACTTGAGATATGAGAGTCGGGGTTATTTTTGAAAATATATGGGTAATTTATTAACATGTTAAGAAAAAGCCAGAACTTTAGATGCATGGGGTTTTAATAAACAATTTAGTTTTTTTTTAACAAAGTGCTGATATAGCAAAGGCAAAGCAAAAAGAGTGTCAAAAAGGGAAACCGTATTTTTTATACCAGTTGCTTTTTTCAAAAACTCGGTTCAAGCAGTTTATTTAACAAGATGCAGGATATAGAAAGTTGGAGAATGTTTATTCTGAACATGCAATTATTTTCTCCCTGTAACATTTGTACCCCTGGGGAGATGCTGTCAGGCTTGCTGACTGAAGGCTCCCTCAGCCAAGAAAACTAGAATTTTGATGAATATTTTTTGAATGCTGCCAAATTGCTTAAGTGCGTGAGATGTAAATAGCTTACCTCTTAGAGACATAGCATTAACCTCTGACACAAACTATGGCTTTGTGAACCTGGGTTCATTTTCTGTTTTTTTTTATTTCTTAGTTTTGTTTCTACCTGGTGTTATAGTGAGATATAAAATGTCCCCTAAAGAGCTCATTTATTAATATTCAGCATCGATATAATTGAGTTATGAGGTTTGTAATCCCAGAAGTGGATAAATTCATTGTAATGGATTGACTTGGGTGGTACCTGCTAGGCTGATAGGGTGCAGTTGGAGGAGGTGGTCCCTGGTGGTGTGGCCTCGGAAATTATATATATGGTTCCTCCTCCCCTGGCTCGCTCTCTCTTGCTTCCAGCCTCCATGATGTGAGCACAGCCCATGTGCTCTCCCTTACTCCGCTTCCTGTCACCATGCCCTGAGATCCTAACATAGACTGAACCCTAAACAGTAAGAGAATAAATCTTTTCCTCTATGTTACATGGTTGGTTTTTCAGATTGTAGCTGCAACAATGCTAATGGGTACACCTGGTCATGAAAAAGAAATAATAAATTGGGTGTATTATTCCCCCTTTCATTATGAAAAATGTTACATAAACATGAAAGTAGAGAGGAAAATAATAATCTACAATATAACTTCAACAATATTCAATTCCTAAGAATGGTTTTTTCATATAGACCTCTACTCAATATGCCTTTCTGTGAATGAACCATATTTTATGCAACCAATTTACTGTTCATGTACTGTTGGGATGTTTCCTCTTTTGCGAGTAGGCAATAAATGGTGCTTTCTATAAATAAAATTTTGATATGTTGTCTATGAGATAGATGCCAAGACATGGGGTGTCTTTGTCAAAGGGTGAAAGCAATCGCAATTTTAGTAGATATAGTAGATGATTTGCAAACATGATCTCAACCATTCTCCTCTCTACATTTTCATCCCTCTGGCTTATAACTTTGCAGCTCTTCCCATCAACAAATGGAGTCTATTTCCCCACTCATTTAAAGGATTCTGCCTCTGTGACTTGCTTTTGTCAAAAGAATGTGGTAAGAGAGATAATGTGCAATTCTGAACCCACGCCTCAAAGGCCTTGCGCTTCTGATCACACTCCCAGGATCACTGCCTCCAGTGAACCTGCTCAGCTTGGTCTTAGCTTGCTTTCCTCAGGCAATGCCCCAGATGTAGGAGAGAGCCTGGTCAAGATAAGCAAGGCTGATCCTTAGCTGACAATAGCTGCATGAGAGCTCAGCCCAGATTGGGGAACCTGCTCAGCTGAGCACAGTCTAAATTGCTCACCTACAGAATCGTAAATTGAATAAATGGTTGTCATTTTAAGCTACTACATTTTTGAGCAACAAAACTGTAACCCAGCAAAAATAACTTATGCACTACACAACTGCCAAATTCCCCTCCATTTGTATTTTACCATTTTGTAATCCCAGTAGCAACATATGAGAGTAACTACCTCCTTGGTACTACTCTGTTGTCAAATTTTTTCTGTTCAAACAATAAAAGTATATCAAAGTTTTATTATTTTGTATCTCTTTTATTATGTGTGAAGTAGAGTGTCTTTTCAGATGATTAAGCATCCCCTATTATGACTTCATCAAAAACTCTGCCTTCCTGTCCATCTTCAGCATGTTCAGTGGAGCGCTTGAGCATCTCCAACGAAGTAATAGCATCAATTTTAAATCCCGATTTAAAGTAAGTGCTATAGTTTGGATTTGAAATGTGCCCAAAGGTCAACATGTTGAAGTCTTGGTTGCCAGCTTTTGACACCATTTGGGGGAGAGAGAAGTGGAACCTTTAGGAGGTGGAGCCTAGTTAAAAGAAGTTAGGTCATTTAGTTCATTGAGGGTGTGCCCTTGAAGAGGATATTAGAACCCCAGCCCTTTCTTCTCTCTCTTTGCTTCCCAGACATCATGAGGTGAATAGGCCTACTCTACCAGACACTCCCGCCACTAGGTACTATGCCACCACAGGCTCAAAGTAACAGGCCCAAGCAGCCATAGACTTAAATCTCAAAATTATAAGCCAAAAAAATCCTTCCTCCTTAAAAATTGATAATCTCAAGTATTTTATAACAATGGAAAGCTAACCCAGTAAGCTTCCCAAAATTGTAAATTACTTATTACATTCTTCATATCCCTACCCTCCCAGGCTTTTGTAAGAGGTAGTGGACACTAACAGTTTTGTGAGAAACAGTTTGCTCTAGCTACTTCAAGACAGAATGACTTACTTATTAAAAAAAATAGAAATTAAACAAATTAGAATAGTTGATTCACCTCAAGTATTACTATGAAAAACAGATTTGCAGGACCAAATCAGCAATCTCCAGCTTGAATTCAGTGTAGTATGGATTTAACTACTATGCTCATCCTAAGGTAATGCTAGAAATCTGATATTCTTTCTAATGTTCAGAGTATATAAAATTTAAAAATAATAAAACATCCTAAGGCAGGCATTGTGGTGCATGCCTTTAATCCCAGTACTTGGCAGGATGAGACAGGATGATCACAGTTTCAAGGCCAGTGCACAGTAATTTAGCAACTTTGTTTCAAATGAAATGAAAATATAAAGGGCTGGGTGTAGCTCAGAGGTAGAATGTCCCTGGGTTAAATCTCCAATGCCACACATACATACACGCACAAAAAGCACCATCTCTCAACCAAGCATGGTAGCACATGCCTGTAACCCCAGTATTTAGGAGGCTGAGACAGGAGGATCACAGGTTTGAGGCCATATTCAGTAATTCAGTGAGAACCTCAGCAACTTAGTGAGAACTTGATTCAAAATAAAATATAAAATAGGGCTGGGGGCATAGCTCAGAAATAGAATGCCCTGGGTTCCATCCCCAGTACCACCACCACCAACAACAAAATATCATCTTGGCCTTCTTTTTTTTTTCTTTTGGTACTTGGGATGGAACCCAGGGGCCTTCTACCCCCAGGCTATACCATCAGCCCTATTTTACTTTTTATTCAGAAACAAAGTCTCACTAAATTGCTGAGAATCTCACTAAGTTGCTGAGGCTGGCTTCGAACCTGTGGTCCTCCTTTCTCAGCCTCTCAAGTATTGGGATTACAGGTGTGTGCCACCAAGTCTGGTTATCTCTCCCCTTATAACTTAACTTACCAAGGTTATCCAGAAAATACACAAGCATAGAAATAATGTTTGCAAGGAAGTTCAGTCTATCTTGCTCATGTCCTCCTTCAGTAAGAGCTAATGGCCACAGAGGAGGGGATGGACCATGAGCAACCATGAATTGGATATCTGGGCCATCTGCACCAGGCAAATCTAGCACCTGTCCATTCTTGCCTCCCTGTGCCCTCCTCCATCTGCTCTCTTATCCAAGGAAGAGGCAGCCACCTGTTTACCCACCTGGTACTCAAGAGCAGCTGCACAGGCCCTGCTTTATTAATCTATACATCTCTAGTCATTAGCCCCACACCTGAAACATAATAGATTGCAATAAATATTTGTTGGACTGAAATCGACTTGAAAGAGCATTGTTTGCATAATTAAAACTATCCACCTTAAAGATATCTACCTTACTAATACAGAAATATATTCATATAACTTTTCAGATTTTGCTAAAAAGCAGAATTCCCAATTGAAACATTCTTATGGATTTTAAAGACATTCCCATTTCACTTGCACAGTAACACTAAGGAAGACGAGCTAGTTTAGTATAAGGAAGACCCTAATTATTTTATAATTGTTATTTCACAGATAAAAATGACCTGATATTGACATCATATAAGAGAGAGGAAAGGAACATGAAGGGATAGAAATGGATTCTTCAGCAGGACTAATATTTAATACTGGTTTTATGAACAAAAGGGTGGGGAGCATTCTTCTAACCCACTTTCTCAGGACTCTCTTTCTCAGTCCATTTGTAAGTGGAGAGAGGATACCATAGTTTCTCAGTCTATAATCTATGTATGTCTATTCTCTGTCTTGTCATTAATTACTCTCAAACACTTTACTATTCTACAAAATATATCCAAAGCTACTAATAGCTTAGTCTCAATAACAGTGGTACATTGCAGTGTCATGCATGTTAACCCAAGATGATGCACTCAAGATGTGTAGGATAGTGAGGTTGAGTCAGGAGCACCTGGCTGGAATTTCATGCTCCTTATCTCAGCCGTGTGGTCTTGGACTTACTGCCTAAATTCTCGAACTCTTAGTTTCCTCATCTAGAAACATGGCAAATGTGAGAAGATGTAAATCAAACTGCCCAGCACAGTACTTGGTAAAAACTGGGTATTCAATAACTTGGATGACTTTTCCTATTATTCATGAAAATGATTATCCTATCCATCTGGGACTTCATGACAAAACATGTTTACCAATGTAAAGCTCTGGGAAATTCAACTCAGTAGGCTATAGAAGAAAAGCACAGGTTTAGGAGTGTCAGGGTTGTCTATGGACTGTCTTCCAGGAAAGCTCCTGTGTTTGGCAATGCAATAATATTCAGAGGCAGCATAATTGAATCATGAGAGCTCTAACCTCACCAGTGAATTAACCCATTTGATGAATTAATAATTTGAGTGGATTTACTGGGTGGTAATTGTGTGCAGGTGGGGTGTGGCTAGAGGAGGTAGGTCATTAGCGGCGTGGCCTTAGAAACTATATCTATCCTTGGGTTCTTGCTTTGTGTCTCTCTGCTTTCTGGCTTCTATGAGTTGAGCATCTTCACTTTGCCATGTCCTGCCATGATGTTTCTGCTTGGAGCTGGCCAGCTATGATCTGAACCTTTCAAACCATGAGCCAAATAAACCTTTCTTCCTCTAAGTTGCTCTTGTCAGGTATTTTAGTCACAACAATGAAAATTCTGATACAAGGATATTTACTCTGATGTGAACTTGGATAGGTTGATTACCCTCTTTGGGCCTCTGTTATTGAACAGTAAAATGGGAGATTGAAAGAAATAAAAGCACCTTACACAGTGGCTAGCATAGAGTAAGTGCTCAATATATGTTAGGTTAATTTCCTTTCTTTAAAATTATTGTACTTGAAATTTATAGCTGACTATATCATTTTAATAGGACACTTGAAAACTAAAAAACTAAACTGATGCAGTTGGTTTTCCCTGAGCTGCCATCACTGACTGACAAAATAAGAAAAAAATAGCTTAGAGCAGAAATTCCTGGTTCCCTGAACTCTGATAATGCTTCATGACATATTGATAGAATTTTATGTGATGCATTTCTATGTTATATTCATCAGTGAGTTATTTCACAGTCCAGGAATGTTCTCATTGTACAACAACCTCAGGGTTTAGCATCTACTTATAAAATTTCACTTATGTTATTTTTTTTCCAGAAACATGATGGGCTAATCAGGAGAAGGAAAAGAAAAAAACTAAGCCTGAGGGCTTCCCCAAGGAGAGGACAGTGAGCATTGAAACTGAAACCTGGCTGAATCTGAGAAACAAAATTCTGAGTTATTTTGTCTTTTAGCCACTGACACCATGGCCAGTCGGTATGATGCAACATGAAATGAATGCTGGAAGGCGATGGAAATCCCCTTTTAGGGACCAGGCAATAACCACTGGAGAAAGGACTGTGTTCTGCAGAAAGAAATGGCCTTTTTCAGGATATAGGGTGTGACTGAATACTGAGGAGTTGGAGATTTCTCCAAGTTCTTCCTAAAAAAATCATTTAATTGCATTAGGGGTCATCAAGTTCTGCTCCAATGACCCCTTTTAGACCTCATAAAAGTCAAGGGGAAGAAGTGATAAGTTGGGGACTAGTGGAAAGGTTCAAGGGGATAAAGCACGATCTCCCATTCAATGAGAGAAGTCTGATTGTATATACTCACTCTTGCAAAGGACCCCAGACTAAAATGATGGGCAGTTATGAGAAAGTGGTTTAGCCATTGTAAAATCAGATAATAATGACAATAAGCTAATAATTTTAGACATGATATCATACATAGCTTAATATGTGTGTAGTTTATTTGATAGAATCCTAGTTAAATTTCCATCTCCTTTCCCTCACAAATCATGTGCCAAATCCAACCTTTGCATGTCCCAAGATTCAAATAAAAAATGGTTAAACTAGTGGTTTCCTTCATAATTTATTTTAAAATTGAAATGTGTAGTTTTTTCAGGATTGGCTACTCCTGAGTATCAGAATTTACTAAGGCAAGTGCTTATGCACATTACCAACCAAAATCTGATATGGAAAAGCTTACATTGTTGTAGAGCCATTTATTGTCTGTTTTCCTATCAGCCACTTTAGTTTCCTGAATTTACTGAATATGGGGTTATGGCAATTAAATGAATGCTATTGTTGACAACTCCTCGTCTATTTCATTTGAAAGACCCAGGGCACGCATTTTTAACTATTTCATTAAAACATTGAGACATGTTACTACATAAGTGATGTGATTAAATGATAGGATTTACTGATAGGAACTTTTGTCATTTTTTCAATGTTGTTCGTGTACTAGCCACATAACAAATGAAAAACACACCACAGATCTCTTGCTTTCTGAACCTTATAATATGACTCATGGAATTCAGCAGACAGCTCTATACCTTTCTACTTCTTATGAATTCAAATTCTGGCCAAGTATTCAATGGGTTACTCCCACGTGACCTGTATTTGGGTTCTCTTGAGAAGTGGAACAAATAGAATACATATAAAGAAGGATTAATTTTAGGAAATTAGTTCATGTGATTGCAGAGACTGCCATGTGTGAAATTTGTCAGGCAAACCAGGTTGGAATTTAGGTAAGAGTTGCTGCAGTATTGAGTCTGCAATCTGAAGGGCAAGCTAGGGCTTGAAATCTGAAGGTCCGGGAACTCAGAAAGGATTCTGTGTTGTTCATGAATGTTGGCCCTGTTGCTTTGGGCCTGTAGTGAGGCAATACATCATGGAGAGAGCACATGACAGAGCCAAGTCACTTGTGCCATGGATGAGGAAAAGAAGAAGGAAGAAGGGACTGGGGTCTCACAATTCCCTGCAAGCACACGCCCCCAGTGACCTAAGAATCTCTCACTAGGCCCCACCTCCTATAGGTCCTATGACCTCCCAGTAGTGCCACACTCAGGACCAAGCCTTCAACACCTGGGCCTTCAGAGGATATTCAACAGCCAAACTATAGTAGCAGGTTTTCTTTTTATTTCCCAGTAAATATAAATGAGAATGGACATGGCTGCCAGTTCTGATATCAGTTATCTTGGGATGTGACAAGAGAACCTGCCTCAGTCCAGCCATGAGAATGCTCCTGCAGACCTTCTCCTATAGCAACGTGACTGACAGGGCCCCGGTGCTCACTTTGAAATTCATTTCTGGGCTTGTCCTGCCTCCCAAAGACTGCTCCCCATCAATGACTGAGTTCCCAGGAGACATGTAACTTCTTTGATGGTTTGACTTTAGTTTAAGAACTCTCAGAAAGCTTTGATGAGTCTTTCTTCAACTGCACGACTACCTAGGACACCTCTGTCTATCTCTATCTCACTTTTCACTGTATTGTGATTTAATGACTCTCCAGACACTTCAAGAAAATCTAAACTCTGCCTGAGTGAGTGTATTGTTCAGGGTTCACTAGATTAACAGAATTCACAGAATGAGTATATGAAAAAGGAATTTATTAGATCAGCTCACAATGTAGTCCTGAGTTTCGACTGCACGTGAAGAGTCAGAGGAATCAGCAGCTGGTCGGGTGGTCTAAGAGCTGGAGCCTTAGGATTGAAGCAACCACCAATTTAGTCCAGTCCAAGATGTGAAGATAAGGAAGCTCTTCGGAGAAACGATGGTGGAGTTTCAGTTCGAAGGGCTGGAGGCCAACGATCTCAGACAAGAGCAGAAGATCAAGAAGCTCTTCAAGGAAACAGCAAAGTTGGAGACCGACGATCTCAGATGAGAGCAGATGCGTTTTCTTCAGGAAGAGTCCCAGCTCCCTCTATGCAGCTTTCTCCTTCTTTTATCTAAGTCCTGCACCTATCAGAACCCTGCTGCCCACATTTAGGGCAGGACTTCTGGTTCAATCTGCTGTTACACAACCAAAGTCACATGATCTTAGGTGGGTCAAGTTGACAAACCAGACCAACTATCACAAGTCCACCCCTTATCAACTTGACTCCTAACCCTGTCTTTTTTTAAACCATATTAATCTTCAAATAGAATAACAATATCAAAATCACACCTCACATGATTAAGCTATCCCACATACAACCAGAAATGCACCAGTCACTTCCCCTGAATAGAAGGCAAGGCTTTTTGAGTGAGTGATACTTATTCCTAATACTTCAATATTGACATAAAGTCCATCAGTGTTATATTACATGATAGAGAAATAAGGGAGAAAATAAGGTAGAGATACCACTTAACACATATAAATATATATACACAAACATATTTATAACAATTACAATCCTCGTTTCTGTAACTGGTCTCGTGGCCGTAGTTGGTACTTATAACTACCTTCTTCTTCTACCCATTCTGTATTTCCCCTAACTTCAGCCAGCACTTCGGCAGGTCTTGGTTCTTTACCCAGAGGGGTGACCCACACCTTCATTCCTGGAGGGTCTGAGACGTTTGCCATCCTGCCTGGAGTAGGTTGTTGCAGTTTTTCATTGATTTTAATAACAGGACATGGCAATACTACGAGACGCCCTAAGGGATCTCCTGCTTTCCAGGTGTACTTTTCCTTACTCCCATTGTGGAGCAATAGTCCAATTTACCCTTGGTAATCTGGATCAATAACCTCAGCCAGTACTCAATCCTTAGCCTGTTGATATAAAGGCATGAGGAGCCCAAAGTGGCCAGGGGGAAGTCTTAACTTCCAGTTCAGTGGAATCATTGTGGTGCCTCCTGGTGGAAGCATTCCTGCTTCTGGAACTAAGATCTGGAGGCCAGCAGAACATAAGGTTGCAGGGACAGGAAGCAAAAATTTCCCTACTGGGTCACTAGGGATAATGGTGAGTGGTACCATTCCCAGTTCCACCCCTTGATTCCTGGACCCGTGAATTCTGGCTATAGGGGAAAACAGTACCATAGAGCGGACGCTGATTAAAAAAATATACAGTCTTCTGAAGAACCTTGCCCCAGCCTTGCAAAGTATTGCCACCTAGCTGCCGCCGTAACTGAGCCTTCAAAAGGCCATTCCACCATTCTATCAAACCAGCTGCTTCAGGATGGTGAGGAACATGGTAAGACCAGTGAATCCCATGAGCATGAGCCCATTGCCGCACTTGTTTGGCTGTGAAGTGAGATCCTTGGTCAGAAGCAATGCTGTGTGGAATACCATGGCAGTGGATAAGGCATTCTGTAAGCCCATGGATGGTAGTTTGGGCAGAAGCTTTACGTGCAGGGAAAGCAAATCCATACCCAGAGTAAGTGTCTATTCCAGTAAGGACAAAGCGCTGCCCCTTCCATGGCGGAAGGGGTCCAATATAATCAACCTGCCACCAGGTAGCTGGCTGATCACCTCAAGGAATGTTGCCATATCGGGAGCTCAGCGTCTGTCTCTGCTGCTGACAGATTGGGCAGTCAGCAGCGGCTGTAGCTAGATCAGCTTTGGTGAGTGGGAGTCCATGTTGCTGAGCCCATGCATACCCTCCATCCCTGCCACCATGGCCACTTTGTTCATGAGCCCACTGGGCAATGACAGGGGTGG
>PVJS01011433.1:0-29659 GCA_004027185.1 Glis glis | reverse complement strand
GCACTGAACAAAGTTCTGCCCACTGGGAAGATTTCCCTTCACCACTGTCCTTCAGGGATGTCCCAGAGAGAGGATGCAGGGCTGCTGCTGTCCATATTCGGATAGTGCCCACATATCGTGCATCACCATCTGTAAACCAAGCCTGAGCTTTCTCATCCTCTGTCAACTGATCATATGGTACACCCCATGAGGCCATAGGTTCACACTGGGGGACAGAAGGCACTATAACAGAAGTAGGACCCATGGGCATCTGGGCCACCTCCTCATGTAATTTGCTCGTACCTTCAGGACCTGCCCAGGCCCTATCACGAATGTACCATTTCCACTTGACAATGGACTGCTGCTGTGAATGTCCAACTTTGTGGCTTCATGGATCAGAGAGAACCCAGCTCATAATGGGCAGCTCAGGTAGCATGGTAACCTGGTAGCCCATGGTTAAGCATTCAGTTTCCACCAAGGCCCAGTAGCAAGTCAAGAGCTGCTTCTCAAAGGGAGAGTAATTGTCTGCGGATGACAGCAGGGCCTTGCTCCAAAATCCCAAGGGCCTCTTCTGTGATTCACCCACGGAGGCTTTCCAGAGGCTCCAGACAGCATCTCTATCTGCCACTGAGACCTCTAGTACCATAGGGTCTGCTGGATCATAGGGCCCAAGTGGCAGAGCCACCTGCACGGCAGCTTGGACCCTGCTGCAAAGCCTGCTCCTGTTCTGGGCCCCAACAAAAACTAGCAGCCTTTTGAGTCACTTGGTAGATAGGCCGGAGCAACACACCCAAGTGAGGAATGTGCTGCCTCCAAAAGCCAAATAGGCCCACCAGATGTTGTGCCTCCTTCTTAGTTGTAGGAGTGACCAGATGTAACAGTTTATCCTTTACTTTAGACGGAATATCTCGGCATGCCCCACACCATTGGACCCCTAGAAATTTCACTGAGGTAGAAGGCCTCTGGATTTTAGCTTGGTTTATTTCCCATCCTCTGGCACGCAAATGCTTCACCAACAAGTCAAGAGCCGTGGCTACCTCTTGCTCGCGTGGCCCAATCAACATAACATCATCAATGTAATAGACCAGAGTAGTACCATGTGGAAGAGAAAGTCTATCAAAATCCCTGCGCACTAAATTATGACACAGGGCTGGGGAATTGATATACCCCTGGGACAGAATAGTGAAGGTATACTGCTGGCCCTGCCAGCTAAAGGCAAATTGCTTCTGGTGATCCTTATGAACCAGTACGGAGAAAAAAGGACTGGCCAAATCAATAGCTGCATACCAGATACCAGGAGACATGTTAATCTGCTCTAACAAGGAAACCACATCCGGCACAGCAGCCGCAATTGGAGTCACTACTTGGTTAAGTTTACGATAATCAACAGTCATTCTCCAAGTTCCATCTGTCTTCTGCACAGGCCAAATAGGAGAGTTAAATGGAGACATGGTGGGAACCATCACCCCTGCATCTTTCAAGTCCATGATGGTGGCACTAATCTCTGCAACCCCTCCAGGTTTGTGATATTGTTTTTGATTCACTATTTTCCCAGGGAGAGGTAGCTCTAATGGCTTCCATTTAGCCCTTCCCACCATAATAGCCCTGACTCCACAGACCAGAGAACCAATGTGGGGGTTCCGCCAAGTACTGAGTATGTCCATACCAATAATACATTCAGGGACTGGAGACATAACCACAGGATGAGTACGGGGACCCACTGGACCCACTGCAAGTCGGACTTTGGCTATAACATGTTGGATCACCTGACCTTCATAAGCACCTACTTTGACCAGAGGACCACAATGACGTTTAGGATCTCCTGGGATCAATGTCAACTCAGACCCAGTGTCCAGCAGTCCCCTAAAAATCTGATCATTTCCTCTTCCCCAATATATAGTCACCCTAGTGAAAGGCCATAGGTCCCTTTGGGGAAGGACGGAGCAAAGATTAACAGTAGAACTTTTCGGTTCTGTACCAGAGCCCTTCCTCAAGGGGACCTGGCCTCCCCTTCAGTCAAGGGGTTCTGGGTCAGTAAACTGACTCAAGTCTGGGAACTGGTTGAGAGGCCATGATTCTCCACTTTTACGATTGATGTCAGACTCTGGTATGTTAATTCTGGAATTTTTCTGCTTATACAAATCCAGTAGGAATTATAAAACTCAATAAGTTCTTTCTGTGTATAGCGTTCTTCCTCATGGGTCACAACCTGCACCTCACCTCTAGGGGCCCACTTAGACTTGCTCCTAGTTATAGGTCTAGAGGAAAAAGTGGGTGGGGTGGGTGGAGTGGGTGGGTCCTGAAGGGTATCAGCATTACCTTGTTCTGTCGCCCTAGACAATGCTGGAGTATTTCTCCCAGGGGAAGATAGAGAAGCCAATTCTGTAGAGGGTGAGGAGTCCTCATCTACTGGCAAGACAAACCCCTCAGAATGCTCAGATTCAATGTCCCCAGCCTCTTCAGAGTCCTCCCAGATATCCCCGTTCCATTTTTCAGGATCCCATGGTTTTCCTATCAGAGCCCTCACCTTAACTGCAGACAGCTGTCTAGGCCAAGAATGAACCTTACATTACAAATCAGCCAATCTCAGGATGAGGGCCTGTGTTTGATCTTCAGCAATCTCCGTTCTACGACTACAAGAAACAAGACTCTCCCTCAACGCACACCGACTAACGGTTAGGTCTGATATACGGTCCTGGAGCTTATCATTTTCCCATTCTAATTTCTCAAGTGATGCCAGGAGTAACCAGCCAACATCAGCATATTCCTTAGTATTTTGGAAATGGTCAAAAGTATGAAATATAGAATCACCAAACTCTTTGCTCCTCACAAGAGGAGAGTTAGGGTAGTCGAAAGGGTTCACCCTTTGTATAGCTTTACACAGTTCATACCACAGAGAATCAGTACCTCCCCAACTAATTGAAGGACGGCCTTCACTCACTTTAGGCTTAATCAAATTGGAGAACCAGCTCCGGAAGCCAGAAAACCAACCAAAAGAACACATTCTTGCAATTCTGTTACTCTAGACCCCACTCCCGGTACCAATATCTGTATTGGTCAGAGTTCACTAGAGTAACAGAATTCACAGAATGAGTATATGAAAAGGGGATTTATTAGATCAGCTCACAATGTAGTCCTGAGTTTCGACTGCACGTGAAGAGTCAGAGGAATCAGCAGCTGGTCGGGTGGTCTAAGAGCTGGAGCCTTAGGATTGAAGCAACCACCAATTCAGTCCAGTCCAAGATGTGAAGATAAGGAAGCTCTTCGGAGAAACAATGGTGAAGTTTCAGTTCGAAGGGCTGGAGGCCAACGATCTCAAACGAGAGCAGAAGATCAAGAAGCTCTTCAAGGAAACAGCAAAGTTGGAGACCAACAATCTCAGACTAGAGCAGATGCGTTTTCTTCAGGAAGAGTCGCGGCTCCCTCTACACAGTTTTCTCCTTCTTTTATCTAAGTCCTGCACCTATCAGAACCCTGCTGCCCACATTTAGGGCAGGACTTCCGGTTCAATCTGCTGTTACACAACCAAAGTCACATGATCTTAGGAGGGTCAAGTTGACAAACCAGACCAACTATCACAGTGAGCCAGGAATTAAATAGAAAAAAGAAAACTAGAACTAATTATGTTGTTCAAATACTGGATAAATACTTGGCCAGATAAAAACTTGGCTAAAGTCATATCTAGTCCTGGACTGTCGGGTTACATAAGTCAATAAATTCTACATGTTTCTTAAACTAATTTAGGCTGAGTTTTCAGTACCATGAAAGTGTTCTAAATGATAGATATTCTTCTAATTACACTAGGTCTAATATAGTTCTCAGTAAGTTTTCATTATGTGTAAGATCAAGAGCCTGATGACAACTAGGTTTTGAATTTTTCAGGCCTCGAAAGGCCAGAAACAATCACATTTTTAAAAGAAATTTCCACATAGAAAAATGCAGGTAATTTCACTTAAAATAATAGAAGAAACATACAAAATCCCTTCTCCTTTCTAAAATTCTAAGTCAATGTCAAGAAGTGTCTGTTTTCCCTTTTTGTATAACTCATACCAGGAGAAGAGAGAACTGGTCAGACAGGCATGGAGCTGCACAATGAATTTCCTTGAGTCATGATATAAACATCAGAAAGCAAGGAATCTGTGGTGTGTTTTTCATTTGTTATGTGACCTACGTTAATAGTGCATGAACAACATTGAAAAATGACAAAAGTCACTAAATCTCATTATTTTTATAGTAACATTTCTCAATTATTTCATAAAATAGTTAAAAATGGGTGCTCTGGGTTTTTCACAGTAGTTCTGATGAGAAAATAATGTTTCTAGTGAGGCTGCCATTTTTTCACAAGAGTTTTTGTTTTGTTTTGTTTTGTTTTGTTTTGGGAAATACCATGATAGCTTTGACATATTCTTTTTTTACTACTACCCATAACAATAAACCTTCTATTTACCTTGGAATCTGTTTATGGAAATAGCCCAGATATTTTTAGCACCATCTAAGTCTTTAGAGTAGATGCCGATTAAGTTGGGTAACACCATTTTTTAATTAAACACATGAAATGAGATTAAAAACTTCTGTGCAATTTTTTTCTGTGATTTGAGTTGAGACAAGAAGATTGCATGCCTCTCATCCATGGGGGAAAATATTTTTAATTAAAACAAGTCAGTAATAAAATTTCACTCACAGTCTATCGGAATGCCAGTCTTTTGTGAGAAATTATTTATCTGATTTTTTAAACTTTTTGGCCTTTAGGAATTTCCTATAAAAACATACTTGTATATAGGTGAGCATTATATAGGTGAAGAGCAGTAATCTATTGAATTCTAAATTTTATCAAAGGTAACTATTGGAAAAGTAGAAGTAGAAGGGAGAGGAAGTAGAAGGGATAGCATAAAAGAGGAAGTTGCTTAAAGGGGGAAGAGCCAGGCATGGTGGCACACACCTGTAATCCCAGTACTTGGAAGACTGAGACAGGAGGATTTCAGGTTCAAGAGCAGCCTCAGCAACTTAGCAAGAATTGCAGCAACCTAGCAAGACCCTGTTTCATAACAAAAAATAAAAAGTGCTGGGGCTATAGCTCAGAGATAGAATAACCCCTGGGTTCACTCTCCAGTACCACAAAAACAAAACAAAAAATAAAAGGGAAGGGGAGAGTCTACCTAAAAAATAAAATAAACCTAAATTGAAATTTAGCTTACGCTGCCCCTGCTATGGGAAAAGAATAAATGCTGAGTGCTCTGGCTGGGGCAGGAGTTCTGTGAATAGTAACTCCCAAGTAACTGGAAATAAGAAAGTGGATTGAAATTCATTTTTATTACCTTAGAAATGATATCTTACTCTTTTCCTTCTTGCACTGGGAAACAAAGCTTCCTATTACAAACCTTTGTATTAGAGATGACAACCACACTTTTTAAATACTATACAACATAGGAAACTTCAGATTTCATTCTCAGACAACACTGCAGGTTTTCCAGGACCTAGCAGAACTAAAAAGATCGGTCTTAACTGATAAAGAGCTATAAGTATTGCTATAGTTTGGATCTTGAATGTCCCCAAAGGGCCACGTATTGAAGGGTTGATGGCTAGCCTGTGGTGCTATTGGGAAATAGTGAAACCTTTAGGAGTTGGAGCCTAGTGGGAGGAAGTTAGGTCATTGGTTGTGCCCCTGAAGGACTTACTAGGACCCCAGCCCTCTCCTATCTCTCTCTTTACTTCCTGGCTGCCTTGAGATGAGCAGCAACTCCACCATGATGTTTGATGCCACCACAGGCCCAGAGGCAATGGAGCCAAGACACCGTGGACCAAAACAGTGAGCCAAAACAAACCTTTCCCCCTTTAAAGTTGACTTATCTCAAGTATTTGTCACAGTGATGGAAAGCTAACACAAGCGTTTTCTCAGATCTTCCAAAATATTTTTCCAAAAATTTGTTTCAAGTTTCGTTCTGAGAGTACAAGAAATTCCCTAAAGATTGTGATATTGTAGGATATATATATATATATATATATATATATGGCTAAATAAATATATATATAAATATATATATGGCTAAATAAAATGAGTCCATTTAATGTAAAATAAGTGAGTGGATTTCTGGAATTTGGGCAGTTGAGTTTGGTGTCATTGTGTGACTTTCACTTTCTTACAAGTAAAGGCAGATACTCATTTGTGGACATGTATGTATTTTTTATTACAAAGAAACTCCAGCAGAAATTTAGCATGGGGGCCTTTGTCTACAAATTGAAAGACATTGAGCTTTGGATGACCAGCCAGAAGTATATGGAGTAAGGAAAAGGACTGGATGCTTTCCTAAGTGAAATATAGAAAATTCAGTACAACGACTCAGAGTTCCAAAATAGTACCATAATACCTTAAGCAAAAAACAAAGAATGCCTCTAAGTATTTGAATTAAATTTTTTACAGTAGTAGGAATTGAACCCAGGGGCATGCTACCTCTGAGCTACACCCCCAGCCCTATTTTATTTTTTATTTTGAAACAGGGTCTCATCGAGATGTGGAGATCCTCGCCAAGTTGTTGAAGCTGGCTGCAAACCTGTGATCCTCCTGTCTCAGCCTCTGAATTACAATTTTAAAGTTGAAAAAAAGAATTCAAGTTTTTCACACAGTCTAATCCAACACAAACTTATTCAAGATGATCACTTTCTTAATTTTCTGCTCTCTAAATTGGTTCTTAAACTCAATCGTGTAGCCTTGATACTGCCAGCAAGTCTAACTCTCTGAACAGAAGGCAGAACCTGTAAGTGGCTTACACAAGGTCCCGATCAATTTGTAATAGATGCAAGAACAGAGGACTGATTTTTGTTTATTTCTGTCCTAGGACTTGGTGTCTAGCAACACCCTCCTTTTTGGTATTACTGTCAAAAGTTGAGCCCTGTATCAAAATGGAATTGTCTTTACAAATGGAATTAGCATTTCTCAGTTGACAAATTCAGTTGGTGTCTCTTTTAGGTGAGAAAGAGAGTCAGAAGACATAGATGGGTTGTGACATTCCTCTAGGTAGAAGATCTACCAATGATCTTTTTTCCACCCTCAATGTAGTAGACGGAATTCCATAATGACCCCAAAAATGACCCTTGCCCTTCCTTGTATAATTTGTTCCCTTTTAGTGTAAGAAGAAAAAGTGATTCTTATGTTTTGTGGAAAGTTATGTGATTATATTATATTTTTGAGTGTAAAGAGAAAATATGATTATATCTAGTTCTGTGGGAGCTATGTGATTATGTTATGTTTTCGAGTGTAGGAAAGAAACATGATTATGTTATGTTCTATGGCAGAGTTGACCTTAAGATAGGGAGATTTTCCAGGTGGGCCTAACCTTATCACACAGGCCCCTTAAAAACAGAAAGTGTTCCCTCGCTAGTTGCAGAAGAGACAAAGAGAAATACTGAAAGCCTGAGAAAGATTTGACACATTTTTGTTGGATTTAAATATGAGAGGGAGCCAGGCATGGTGGTGCACATCTATAATCCCAGTACTTGAGAGGGTGAAACAGAAGAAATGCAGGTTCAAGGACAACCTCAGCAATCTAGTGAGACCCTCAGCAACTTAGCGAGACCCTGTTTCAAAATTTAAAAAATAAATAAATAAAAAGGGCTGGGGTAGAGCACCCCTGGGTTCAATCCGTAGTACCAAAAATAAAAAATAAAATAAAGATGGGAGGGAACCACATGTTAAGGACCTTAGAATGGTTTCTAGGAGCTGAGAACAACCCTAAACTAACAGTGGGTCAACAGCAGCCTCACTCAGTTGCCACAAGCAACTGAGCACAATGGTGTAAACCTATAATGCCAGTACTTGGGAGGCTGAGACAGGAGGAATGCAGGTTTGAGACTAGCACATGGTAGCTCACTTAGCAAGACCCTGCTTCAAAATAAAAAATAACATATAAAAGGGCTGGGGTGTAACCCAGAGGTAGAATGTCCCTGGGTTCAATTCTCAGTACCTCCCACCCCAAATAAAAATGAAAACCACGAGAAACGAAATCTGACAACAAACTGAAGAAACTTGGAAGTGAATTCTTCCTCAGGTTCTCCAAATGAGAATGCGGCGTGACTGATGTCTTGGCTTCAGCCTCGTAAGAGCCTCAGCAGGAAACCCAACCAAGCCCACCTGATGCCCACCTACAGAATTGGGAGGTATTAAATGTCATTTTAACATTTTGTTAAAAGTCAGCAAAAATGCGTTGTTGCAATTTGTCATGTTGTAACACAGAATTAATTATACCCACACTATCAGAGACATTGAGTTTTCAGACCAAATATTTTTAAACCAAGTGTTTTTAATATTCGACAAAGATGTTCATATGTATATGGGACGCCCGTCTCTAAGGCAGTACTCAAGACACGTTGCTAGTCGTTCTTTAACACCATCCATGCAAGTGATCAATAATGTATTCCAGAGCCTTGGAATTTGTGTCTTTGGTTCTGCTCTCTTCCCATTCAGCAGGAGCTTCCATTCAGACAAAGAAATTCCCAGAGACCTTTTTTTAGGTCATAGTAATTCAAATTAACTGGTAAGAAGCAAGCTCTCAAATCTTGTCATTATCTCTGTTGGAAAGCCACTACAGAAAATGATTTTAGAGATCTATGAACCCAGCTCATTATTTCCCAAGCCCAGCTGTCATTTCCACTAGCTCATGGCAAGAAGTTCATTCAAAAAGATAAAGCTGCGTTTCCGTTCATCTCCGTTCATCCATTCATTTTCCAGGTAATTTGTTCAATTGTTCATCAGCACGCAAATGCAGTGCTGACTGTGCTTCTACTGTGGGCCTTCCAGACTCCTCCTCGTGCCCCTCAGTGTCCGAGGAGGTGGCCCCTTTCTTCCCTTCTATAATCCTATGGCAGTTCTCATTAACTTCTTCATCATGTTTAATTGTGGCCAAGTGTCCATAACATAAAATGTTATCATCTTAGACATTTTAAATGTATAGTTCACCAAGAGCTGTGTGTGTGTATGTGTTTATCATCTTGAACCTCACCATGATGTATAGTGGCGATGCACTAATAAAGCAATTTTAAAAATTAAATGTATAGATCAGTACTGTTAAGCATATTCACATTGCTACACAGCCAATGTCCAGAACTCTTTTCATCTTACAAAACTTAAACTCTGAACCCATTAAACTCCTCCACCTCCCCTCCCCTCAGCCCCTGGCTACCGCCACTCTACTTTCATTCTCAATGATTCTGACTTCTCTAGGCAATTCACAGAACTGGGATCATGCAGTATTGGTCTTTTTGTAACTGGCTTATTTCACTTAGCACAATGTTCTCAAGATTCATTCATGTTGTTACATGTGTCAGAATCCCTTTTCTATGGCTGAAAACCTTTCCATTTTATTTATAGGCTACATTTTGTTTATCTATTCATCCATGGATAAATACTTGAGATGCTTTTACTTTGGGGCTATTGTGAAAAATGCATCTCTGGACATGGGTTATTTACACATATCCCATTAATTACTTAACTAGTATTATAAATATCTCTCTGTGGTCTGTCTCTCTTGTTGGGAGTTCATTGAGCATCTCCTTTGGTGTGTATTTCCAGGATCTAACCCAGCACCCAGCATGTTATATTTACTCAGTAAATATTTGTTGAAAATAAATATTAATTTTTTGTGCTAGGCCCTAAGAATTAGAATTTAAAAGAGCATTTCATTTGCCCTCAAATTGTTCAATCTCTATGTACACACACTGAACAATAATTACATTATTAGAAGTGTGATAGCTCCTATGCCAGAGCTACGAACATGTTGCTGAAGGGTCACTTAATAATGAAGAGACAAATAATGTACTTAGGCCATTGCCAGGAGAGTTCCTCTTTCGCTTGGTAGCTTCTGTCTCTTCCACATAGGCACAATATTGAACATACATGGAGTGGAGTTCTCTAAGTCATGTTTAGCTGGACCAACAGCTGGAAGTAGAACCACACTGCCAAATCTAGCCTATGCCAGCCAAATCCTGACAAATTTCAGATCTATAAGAATAGGTTTTATTGTCTTAAGCCCTGAGTTTTTATGATGGCTTGTTAAGAAGCATTTGTAGAGCAGGAGCTAACTGATACAAGCCTGATTAAACAAATTAAATGCTTGAAAACATGTTTTTAAGCATTTGACCTATTAAACTTAGGACTGGAAAGTCACTATGTTTTTAAAGAATTCTCAGAAAAGCCACAGGAAAAGATTAGAAAGCTGGTAAAGATATCCAGACACTAGAAAACTTCAGAAAATCACTTCTCTATAGCTCCCAAACCAGGAACTAATAAGGAAATAGGAAAAAATTTTGCTGTACAAAATTCATACCTGCTAAACCCATTAATATTGAAGGGGAAATGGCTGCTGCCTCTCTTCTACCTTCCAAATCCTCTGTAACTGCATCTAATTGGCAGTAACCCTCCTGACAAGAGAGCTGGGAAAACACAGTTCTGGGGCTTCTAGCCCCTACACAACAAGCACTAGAAGAGTCTAGGAATAAATTTGGAGTGCCTCTATGCATTTTTTAGAAAAATTGTCATTGTTATCTTCTTTACGGTGTTCTTGCAAGAATTTGATGGGCAGTATATATAAACCATTTGTAGTTTATAATTATGTAACTACGATAGGAAGTAATAACAAAATGGCACCACTAAAATAGAAACTATCAGGCTGGGTATGAGGGAAACACACCTGTAATCTTAGTACTTGGGAGACTGAGACAGAAGGGCCGTGGGTTCAAAGCCAGCCTCAACAACTTAGCAAGGCTTTCAGCAACTTAGCAAGACACTATTTTTAAATAAAAAATAAAATAGGGCTGGGGGTGTAGCTTAGAGGTAGAATACCCCTGGGTTCAGTCCCCAGCAACACACACACACACACACACACACACACACACACACACACATAGAAACTGTCTTCAAACTGACTTCCTCATCTCAGTAAATACTACTTTTAGTTTAGAAAGACCAGTTTATGAGCACTTTGTTTAAGTATGAAAGCCCAGGACAAATAGGGACATAAGAGATTGAATCAAAACACAGTTAAATTGCTTGGTTTGGGTAAAATAAGGCAAATTAATACTGTAATTAGTGGGGGCTCAAGATAAAGTTTTGGTTGCTTTGGTGTCTGGAGAAGAAAATGTGTGAGAAATGTTCAAAGAGTGAGAAAAGAGGAAAGAGAGGAAGAACCCAGTAGAGGAGCCCTGCAGTGGATAGATGCCAGAGCTGAAAAAAGAAATAATTTCCTAGGAAAGAATTAAATGGCGTAATTTAAGATGCCTGATATTGGTTGTTTTGTTTTGTTTTGTTTGCTTTTTGTAGTTAAGTCCTTGCCTTATGTACAAAACAAACCTTCAGCAAATGATTGCTACATAATAGCTCTGCATTCCTGACCGTTGGAGGAATGAAGGTGCAGAGGCCATTTGAAGAGAAAAAATAAAAAGTGGGACAGCAGCCTTGGAAGGCAGTTTGACAGGAACCGAGAATAGAGTTAGGAGGAGAAATTCAAGGCAAGAAGTAATGGAAAACTACTTTAAAAAGTAAGTACCATTTTTAGAGTCTTTAAGAACATAAATAAGGAGTTTTGCTTCCCATTTTTGTTTTGTTGTTGTTTTTGCTTTTTTCAAATTAAAATATTTTTATGCTTTTCTTGTTGCATTATAGTCTCACATCATAATGGAGTTCATAGTCATAGTGGCATACATGCACACAGCACTTGGTGAGCTTTCCCCCGGCTCCCTCCCTGCTCCCCCTTCCACACACAGGACACTGAGATTGGCAGTGGTATTCTCACATATGTATGTAATGTGAATGGCATAAAGCCTAAGTTATTTCACTTGGACATTAAAGGAAAGAGTCTTGGAAGACCTGAGGACTGTTGAAATACCTAGCCTGTTTGTGAGTAATAAAAGAGAATAGATCCAAAAGGTCAGAAGTTACTGAGAATGAGCACACTATTTTTATCCTTTGTTTCCTATTGTTAAAATTATATTGAAAAAAATGTGCAATCATTAATATCCAGGCAATATTTATTCTTGATGATTTAGGCATAAAATATAGCAGTGATATCGGAAAATATTTAAATTTGCCCCATGGGTTAGGCTGAACTAATACAGATAATCACATTGCAGATCCCCTTCATTTTATATATTACTTAAAAAACTTTTTAAATGTTTAAGACCTAATTGCCTTGGATAAAGTTTAAACTGGGAATAGTGGATTTCATGTCTTCATCAAATGAAAAATTTGTTTTTGTGTAGGGGACAAGGGGAAGAAAAATGGGCATTTTTAGCCTTCATTAAATATCTAGGAAATAAAGCCAGAGAGATATGCTATTAAGAATAGCAACATACTGTGTTATGACCCCTGCTCTTCAGATAATACATCATAAAGGTCACAACTCATTCAACCAGAAGTGAAAAGAACAATTCTTCACCCAAGTTTTTAATTTAAAAATCTCTTGCATGCTCTTTCCTGAAAGAATAATTTCTTGGAAGTAGATAAAGCAATTGGGTGATATCTAGTTTCTCTGGCTTCCACTCATTGATATTAAAATTATATTTGAGTGTTGAGTGCACTTTCAAATTTAAGAAATACTAGTTAGAAATAAAAGAACACAAAGTCAGAGTGTTCTCAGACAATCGGAGCTGAAGGTAGAAAGGTTTTTTCTGGAGAGATCTTGTCCCATTTATACTCTTATTTCAATCAGTCTTTATACTTTTTAATAGCTTAATTTCAAATAAGTCCCATAATGTCACTTTTTTTCTGCAGAGGAAATGAAATTTTCTCTGGGTAAGCAAAGAAAATGTCCTATTTAGTCTTCATCTAAGACTTCCCATAGACTGATTTCTGGTTTAAGAGATCCACTTTGTTTCCTAGTTATATTTCTATTATTGCCTCTTAAAAGCATGGAGTTCTATTTCAGGCTTTTTCCCTCTCTGCCAGTATCCTCTCTATAAGTAGAGACTCAATAAAAAAAAAATGGCTGTGCAAGATGATGGTCTTTGTATTGTGCCGGCTTTCTGTCTTTTCCTGCTGTCACCATGCCAGCCACTAAAACTTCAAATCCAACATGTTGATTTCCTTCATTTCTCTTAAAGATCTTAGTGCTTCTGTATGAAAGAAGGTGCCTTTCTATTTTAGGACCATGGTTTAGTTCATATTAAAATATGCTACAGAGAAGTAGACAATATGGTTTTTGTGTGTGGGATGGACTCTTCATGTTGTGAGTGACCATGAGGGAAGACAGAAAAAAAATCAAGTCATCAAAATAGAGGCTAGACAGTCATATTTTAGGGGAGAAAAGTACTGAATGTCTTCTTACACTTTTCCAAAGGTTGTTTTATTGGGATGTGTATCATACACCCATCTCAGCTACCTTGACAGTACTACATACTTCAGGATAAGTACCAGTGGCTTCTGGTGAATAGAAGAGGAATCTATGTATCTCTTTCCCCTGTTAATTTCTTTGCCATGTTATGATAAAGCAAGTGTCAGAGCAAAGTCTGACAACACACAGACATTTATTAGTAAGCTGACACAAAACAACCATGTCACCCACTCTTTTACGCTCAGGCACTAAAAAGTCTTTATTCATATGCACTCCCACAAGTTCAGTGCAGGAGATCAGCATTGTAATGCATATATAATAATATCCTAACAGATCATCAAACTTCTTTGGGATCAAATAGGCAAAATTCAGGGTACACAACACCAAATGAATTTATAGACCTACAACCCGGCACCATAAGTGCTAGGCAGCTCAGTTTAACCAACTCATACCTGGACCATAGAAGGGGATGGTTCTATACAAGGTTTTATACAATTATGAGTCTTGAACTTCACACATTAAACCAATGGTAAATTATTTCTAACACTTATGTTAATTTGTGAATCCACTGGTATAGATTAATTCTAAAGAGCATATAAAATCATAACTGGAGTAAGAACTGCTGATTGAAGTGTTTAAAATCCTATTATCATATTGTGGTATATGCCACAATATATACAAGGTTATATAACAAAGTTAACGTAATTAATTACATCACACAATTAAAATGAAGTATTTTGAAGTAAATTTATATATATACATATATGCATATGTAATATCTTAATCTTGAGCCACAATCTGTCTTTGATTATCTTGAAGATCAGAAACATTTTTTTTGTTATTTTTTGTTACTAGGGATTGAAACCTGGGGCATTGTACCTCTGAGCTACTCCCAGCCCTTTTTATTTTTTATTCTGAAACAGGGTCTCTCTCTTTTTTATATACTTTTATTGGTGCATTATAGTGTCACATCATAATGTAATTCATAGTGATAGTAACATAGGGTCTAAGTTGCTGAGGCTGGCCTCAAATCTGCAATCCTCTTGTCTCAGCCTCCCAAGGACGGGTATTACAGGTGAGTACCACCACACCTGGCCAGAGCCATATTTTCTATTTGTTTAGTATTCTCTCAGCTCCAGCACTGTGTTGGTAAGCAGAAAACAAACTTTTACTGATTCAAAACATTTATTTGGCAGCAAACTAACAACAGAGTAGAAAGAAATGAAGATGTAATAATTGGGCTCAGAAAGAATCAGAATCTCTCAAGAGCTCACGACAAAGATTCTCACAGGAGCAATCTTTGTTCAATCAACAAATTTTTTAGCAGTAAACATGGTGAATTGGCTCTCCTTTTGACTCCTTTTATTTTATTCTTATGTTTTAGGTTGCTTTATAATGTATGTGGTTCTTTAGCATTTACTGTTTTAAATATTTTTGGGAAATGGGGAGTAAATGAGTTTGAACACTAATTTTGTGTACAGTCAGCAACTGTATACCTGATTCCTCTAATTGAAGCTTTTAGCTAATCGCCTGCTGTATTCATCACTTAGAATGTTCTTCTCCCTTTGTGTCAACAAACTGGGCATTTCTCTTCTTTCAGCTTATATTCCCCCCCAAATCTTTTCCAAATTAATACTTCTAAAATAGTTGGTTTTTTTTTTTTTTTACTCTTGAATCTCAACACCAAACTGCTATCTTCTCCTCATTAAACAATAAAAGCCTCCATGTTCATAAGTGTTGCTTTGGTCTCATAATTTTATTATAGCAACCAAACATGCTTATGGAAACAAGATATGAAGTGGCATTATCTAAAAGTTAATTATCTTATTTTCTCTTTGAATTTAGATCATTTTACCTATTAAATGAGGCAGCCTAACTCTAACACTTTCTAACTTTGAAAATCTGGCCTTTAAAAACCAAGCTCGGGTATAGGGAGTGAAAATATATCCTCAATGATTATTGTCAGTAACCATAAAGATTCAGCAAAAGTATAAATCAAGTTATCTCAGAATTTCTGTGTATATTTGTGTGATTAAAACCTCGATGTTATTTTCCAGCAGATATTTATGTTTTTTATAGCTGAATTCCTTACACTGCTCTCCTACATAATTGCAATGATCATTTCTTTTTGCTTTTATTTCAGCTGAAGGACAAACAAAAATAAGTTGAAGTAAAAAAACACCTAAATATTTGTCTTTTGGTAACTACCATGGCTTTTGAACATAAGATAATGTTCTGTGGAAATTCTATGATTTGATATGTTATCAAAAATATTATTTCCCCTCAAAATGTTTTATCACACTGACATTTGAGAACTGAAGATGAGTCCAAATATGTATACATATTATATTATAAAGGATAAAACAACTCCATATTGCTTTCAGTAAAATAAAAGATTCATATACTAGAAGTTGGTTTTTGTTGGTTGGTTGGTTGGTTGTTTGGTTTTTTGGTAATTTTTCTATTTATTGCACTAGGGATTGAACCCAGGGCCATTCTACCTCCAAGCTACACCCCAGCCATTTCTTTTAATATATATATTTTATTTTGAAATAGGGTCTAAGTTTCTGACAGTCTCATTAAGTTGCTGAGGTTCTTTAACTTCGTTTTTTTTTCTTTATTTTTTTAATGTGGTTTTATTGGTGCATTAGAGTCTCACATCACAATGGAAATCAAATTGACATTAACATATATGCACGCAGCACTTGATGCTCCCCGTGGCCTCCCCCCAACACAAAGTACTAAGATTGACATTGGTATAGTCTCATACGTAAATTTGGTCGATGGTAGAAATTCCATTAATGAACTTGATTCTTCCCCTTCCCCTTTCCTTAGTTAAGTTCCCTGTCTTCACTGAGGCTTCTCCAAAGTTCTCGGGAGGCCCTTTTGTATTCTCAATGCTCTCTAGCTTGCACATATTAGAGAAGACATGTGACCCTTCTCTTTCTGTGATTGGCTGATCTCATTTAACATTATGTTCTCCAGGTCCTTCCATTTTCTTATAAATGATGTTATTTTGTTCTTTTTTATTGCTGAGTAGAATTCCATTGTGTGTATTTCCCATAATTTTGTAATCCATTCATCTGTTGATGGACATCTAGGTTGGTTCCATAATTTGGCCACTGTGAATTGTGCTGTTATGAACATGGGTATGCATATGTTACTGTAGTTTTCTGGTTTCAATCCCTTTGGTATGATACCCAGTAGTGGTATAGCCGGATCATATGGTGGATCCATTCCCAGTTTTCTGAGGAATCGCCACACTGTTCTCCATAGCGGTTCAACTAGTTTGCATTCCCACCAACAGTATAGAAGAGTCCCTATTTCCCCACATCCTCGCCAACATTTGTTGTTGTTTGACTTCTTAATAATTGCCATTCTAACTGGGGTTAGAAAATATCTTAGAATAGTTTTGATTTGGGCTGACTCAACATACACAAAGCAATACATATTATTCTCCACATAAATCGAACTAAAAACAAGAATCACATGATCATTTCAATAGATGCGGAAAAAGCATTTGACAAAATTCAACACACATACATGTTAAGAACTCTACAGAAAATCGGAATAGAAGGAACGTACCTCAACATCATTAAGTCAATATATGAAAAACCCAAAGCCAACATCATATTGAACAAGGAAAAATTGCCAGAATTCCCCTTAAAATCAGGCTCTTTAACTTCGATCCTGCTTTCTCAGCCTCCCAAGTACTGGAATTACAGGCATGTGCCACTGCACCCAGCTGGTATGTATCATTTTTAAGTTTTAAACTACAACAAATAAAAGAGTAACCTACTCTATAAATAATTATAGCTACAATCACTATAATTAGCTTCAAAAAAATCAATATTTAATCAATAACATGTCTAAAAACATGTGTCTATCTTTTAAGTGTCTATGCTATCTGAAACTTTAACTCTCTGGAATTTCTGGTTAAAGAAATTTTTCCCCCAAGGAACAGGATGTGTCAATAATATTTTTAAAATAATGCTGACTTTCTTCTTGAATTTAAGAAACATTGAGTAAAATTTTGTTTGTTTCAGAGAGCATATATTTGATGGCCTGATATATATTAAAGTGATAATGCCATTTGAAATGGAACTGAGCCAGGCGTGGTGGTGTACACCTGTAATGTCAGTACTTGGGAGGCTGAGACAGGAGGATGGCAGGTTCAAGGACAGCCTCAGCAGTGTAGCGAAACTCTCAGCAACCTAGCAGACACCCTGTTTCAAAACAAAAAATAAAAAGGGCTTGGGGTGTAGCTTGGAAGTATAATGCCCCAGAGTTCAATCCCCAGTATGATAAATAAATAGATGATAGATAGATAGATAGATAGATAGATAGATAGATAAACTGAATGGTACCTGGATTGAGCAGGCAAGTGACATGTTGCTCTTCCATGATGTAACACTGACATCATCGGCGGGTTTCTATTAAAGACCTAGCATTCTGAGTATACTCACTACATTTCAAAACAGTAACCAACCAGGAATAGGGTAAGACAGAGCAAACAGTACATTTTGAAGATATGACTAAGAATTCAAAAGGAGCATTCAATTAAAGGAGCACAGACAATCCTTTTCCCAGGAGCTAAGGTAATAGCACGCGTTGGGTATGTTAGGGAATTGTCTTCAAGATAATTGAAGCTTTTTGTTTAGCTCTATATTGCCACTTTTTCTGTCTCTGTCTTGCTCTCATAAAAATAATCTAGTTTTAATTGAAACATGAAAAATTAAAAGAAGATATCAGCACTGAAGAGTTGGGATAGATCATTTTTTAAAAGTCTTCAAATGCCCTTCTGGACGGATATAAAAACTGTACGAACTGTGAATAGTATTTTTCACATAATATTAATTAAAATGTGGATTTTTCTTTTATAAAGCTAGTTTATTGCAGACTATAAAGCATTGCCTCTGTAGATTTTTTTTTTCGCGGTACCGGGGATTGAACCCAGGGGCGTTCTACCTCCAAGCTACACCCCCAGCCCTATTTTTTATACTTTATTTTGAAACCGGGTCTCACAAAGTTGCGGAGGGCCTCACTAAGTAGCTGAGGCTGGCCGCGAATCCGGATCCTCCGGTCTCAGCCTCCCAAGTACTGGGATTACAAGCGTGCACCACCACGCCCGGCGCCTCTGTAGATTTTTAATCAATTTTTCTTTTATTAAGCCACTCAAACCAAGTGGCCTATCACCAAAGTATTTTTTATAGTTTTATTGGTTCATCAGAGTCTCACATCATAATGTAGTTCATAGTGATAGTGACATACATGCACACAGCACTTGGTAGGCTTTCCCCCATTCCCCCCTTCTCCATACAGGATATTGAGATTGGCATTGGTATTCTCACACATGTACATAATGTCAATGAAAGTGGTTCCTTCACTGATCCTCCCTCTCCCCATCCCCCTTTCCCCTAGACCACCACCCTGGCTCCACTGCAGTTTCTCCTCCATTATCTGAAGTCCATCTGGTATCCCAATTACTCCCTAGCTTCCACATATGAGAAAAAACATATGACCCTTCACTTTTTGTGACTGGCTAATCTCATTTAACATAATGTTCTCCAGGTCCATCCATTTTCCTGCAAATGACATTATTTTGTTCTTTTTTATTGCTGAGTAGAATTCCATTGTGTGTACATCCTATAATTTTGTAATTCATTCATCTATTGATGGACACCTATGCTGGTTCCATAATTTGGCTATTGTAAATTGTACTGCTATAAACGTGAATATGCATGTATTACTATAATATTCTGATTTAAGTCCCTTTGGAAAGATGCCTGGAAGTGGTATAGCTGGATCATATGGTGAATCCATTCCCAATTTTCTGAAGAATCTCCAAACTGATCTTCATAGCAGCTTCACTAATTTGCAATCCCACCAACAGTGTAGAAGAGTTCCTATTTCCCCCATCCTTGTCAGCATTTATTGTTGTTTGACTTCTTCATGATTGCCATTCTGATGGAATCTCAGTGTAGTTTTGATTTGCATCTCCCTGATTGCTAATGATGTTGAACATTTTTTCATGTAATTGTTGGCCATTTGTATTTCTTCTTTTGTGAAGTGTCTATTTAGTTCAACTGGCCATTTCTTGATTGGGTTTTTTTTTAGTGTTAAGTCTCTTAAGTTCTTTGTATATTCTAGATATTGGTCCTCTATCAGAGGAATAGCTGGCAAAGATCTTCTCCCATTCTGTAGGCTCTCTCTTTAAACTCTTGATGGTTTCCTTTGATGAGCAGAAACTTTTAGTTTAATGCTATCCCATTGTTTAATTCCTGTTTTAATTTCCTGAGCTTTGGGAGTCTTATTGAGGAAGTTTCTACCTGTGTCTATGTGTTGGAGTGTTGGACCTATGCCCTCTTCTAGCAATTTCAAAGTCTCTGATTTAATTTCCAGGTCTTTGATCCATCTCAAGTTGACTCTTTTGCAGGGTAAGAGGTAGGGAATTAATTCCATTTTTCTACAAATGGATAGCCAGTTTTCCCAACACCATTTGTTGAAAAGGCTATATTTTTTCCAACATATGTATTTGGCACCTCTGTTGAAAATCAATTGGCTATAAGTGTGTGAGTTTGTTTCTGTATCTTCTATTCTGTTCCATTGGTCTATGTGTCTGTTTTTGTGCCAATACCATGCTGTTTTTTTTATTACTATAGCTCTGTAGTATAATTTAAAGTCAGGAATTGTGATGCCTCCTGCATGGTTCTTATTGCTGAGAATTTTATTGGGTATTCTGGGTGTTTTGTTTCTCCATATGAAATTTAGGACTAATTTTTATATGAAGAATGAAATTGGTATTTTAATAGGGATTGCATTGACTCTGTAGATCACTCTTGGTAGGATGGCCATTTTGATAATATTTATTCTGCCTATATCAGAGCATGGGAGATCTTTCTATCTTCTAAGATCTTCTTCAATTTCTTTCCTTAGTGTTTTATAATTTTCATTGTAGAGGTATTTTACCTCCTTCATTAGATTCATTCCTAGGTATTTTATTGTCAAAGTATTCTTTTAAATCCATTTCTATTTTAGTTTTGAACCTATCAGAGACACATATTCCTGCTGTAAATTCTATAGCAGATATCAAAAGTATGATTTGCAGATGACTGCTAAACACAGTGAAGGAATTCTATAAAAGAAAGTAGAGAAGGAATCTCCAAATTCTATCCACACACATCCCTAACTGTCCCCATGAACCACATATCCAGAGTAGCATCAATGCAATTCCATTAAAGAAAAACATTTTGAAATAAAAGTATGGTTACTTGTCAAGACAAAAAATATTTGTAGTTCAATCCAATCAAGATAATTACTTAAAGAAATTACATTCATCAGAGAAAAATTACAGAAATCAGCATCTTTACAATTTAGCACTCCTCTTGCTCAGTGCCTAGTCTAAAATTACCGAGGTTCTTCAATATATGAAGAACCTCGGAAAATGGAATACACAGTCTCAAGAGGAACAAAAATCTATCTTTGACCAAACTGAGAGTATTGGTGTTGGAACTAAGAAAAAATTATTATAAAATGGCTTGAATAATTATTCTCAATAAAGCAAAACAAGTTTTGCTCATGATAAAGGGGAAAAGGAAATTAAGAAGAGAAAAATGATGAACAATGACCAAATGGAAATCATAGAACTAAAATTACAATATCAGAAACTTAAACTCAATGAATAAACTTAGGAGCAGAATTGCAACAAGGGGAAAAGTAAACTAGAAGAAAGATCAACTGAAAGTGCTCAGGAGGTATCAACACTTTCCTTTCATTAGGGGGAAGGTGTGAGGAAATTACCAAAGAGCAGTGAACTTTTAAACTTTAAACCAATAGGTGTGAGTGCTGCCGGGACCTGCTACTGGGGATAGCAGTTGAGTCAGCTTGAGGTGGTGAGTGATCCCCCTTCCACTGTAACACTCAGCAACCTGGTGGTGAAATGTCTGCTATGACAAGTCTCTCTCAGTCTCTCATGCGTGCCTCTGGGCCCTGCAGATCATATCTGTGTCTGTGCCCTGTGCCTGGCCCTGATCATATCTGTGTCTTGTACCTGGCTCATGTGTTCTATGTGATGGGAAAGAAAGAGAAACTGAATGAGAAAGAGGAGGAGCTCAGCACTGCCCACACTGATGGAGTCTATGTGGAGATACACTTGAAGCAGACAGAAATAAAGACGCTCATATCTGGTATTGAAGAGCAGAGCAAAGTGAAACTGTGAGGGGGTTTGCAAACCTATGTCCTCAGCATCCTTCAAATCTGCCTTCAAGGTGGCCTTCATGGTGGTGGTACTGGTGATTGAAACCAGGGGCATTCTACCTCCGATTTTGCTAAGTTGCTGAATGTCTTGCTAAGCTGCTGAGGCTGGTCTTGAACCTACAATCCTCCTGTCTCAACCTCCCAAGTACTGAGATTACAGGCATGCATCACCATGCTCAACTTCCAGTGGTACATCTATGGATTCAGCTTGAGTGTCGTCTTCATTTGCAAAGGAGATCTCTGCCCACATCAGTGTGCTGCTTCCTCTTTCACCCCACAGAGAAAACCATCTTCATCATCTTCATGCTGGTAGTGTCACTGATGTCTCTTGCCTTGAACCATCCAACTCTTCTAGGTCTCCTTCAAGGGAGTTGAGATTCATGTGAAGGGAAGAAGCAATCCTTATCACCCTTTCAATGAGCTCCTCAAAAGACTATGGATCTCCAAAATATGCTTATTTCAATGTCTGCTCCTCACCTCCCCTCTCGTCTATGTCTCCTCCTGGGACAAGATGATCACTGCCAACAGAAACCATTCTTGCTGCAGTTACAACAAGCAAGCAGGGGAATAAAACTGAGCTGTTTGCAGCAGAGTAAGCACTATCTCTAACTCCTATGCCCAGCTTTTCAATTCCCTGAGGATAACCAGAGTTCTAAAGAACTGCTGCTGGACAGGAACTACAGTCATGAGCCATTGTGGGCCAGCAACCTTCAAACAGAGCCAGCAGTTGCGCCAGCAGCCAACCTCAGCCTGACAACCTGCAGCTCTAGATACAGGTCTGAGAGCATCGAGATTCCACTCAACTGTGGAAAAGAAAAAAGGTGCTGTAGAAAGTGCACCTTAGGTGTTAATTTTGTTCCAGTGGAGGTGGTACTCAACAGCCTTAGTCATGAGGTTTAGAAAACACAAAGATATTAAAATACCTCTAAGTTCATTAGGGGTGTTTGAGATAGGTGGTTGGAGAGGGAGGGAATAAGGGAGGTACATGTTGATATTTAATGTAGTGGATTCAAGGAAATTCACTTCTAAGAGTAGCATTAGATGGTACATACATAGGTAAGGGCTTTTTCTCCCCCACATACCCCTAAGAATGGTTCTATATGTGTTAAAGAGTGGGTGATAATTGTGATTAATTTTTTTAGGTTTTTGTTGTGCCTAGAAACTGAAATAACTTTAGCCAGGAATAAATACTTCCTGAACGTCTTTCTTTTCAATGAGAGAAAAAAAAAGCAGAAGGTTGTTCTTATGTTCCTGCTAAAACATTTCATTATTAAAATTTTCACTTTGAAGTAAGCTTTCCAGGCCAGGTGTTAATGAATTTGTGCTACTATACATATTTTTTTTAATTCTTGGCATCAATTAAAAGTTCAGAAAGGCCCACAGAAAAAGATTCACCATGCATTCGGCCAGTTCTTTGTACATTCTTTTTAACAGACACTTTCATGTGTCATCACCATCACATTTCCATTATTTCTCACCTACTGTTCAGTCATTTAATGGTTTCTGTAAACATTTTTAAAACAGTTGGAATGTCGCTTAAATTTTTGGGTGAATGTCAAGAACTTTCCAAGATTTATGAAAGATATCCACCAATAGATCCTAGAAAATCAGCAAAATCAAAGTGAAATATAGGTCTGTGTTTATATACCTCTAGATATAGATATATATCTTAGTATTTATTCAGTATATATATATATTTATTTATGTAGAATTATATGTATATTAACATGGCTGTTGCCTGATTTAAAACATATCTACATAACAACATTATATTGTGGGGTTTATTGAATGTAAAAGTAAAATATATGACAAGAACACAAATGCAAAGAAGATGGGAAAATGTAATGATACTAGTGTAAGGTTCTAACATTATCTGCAGAGCACTTGAAAATACATCATGATAAATTAAATATGCAAATTTTATATAACCACTAAAATATGACTTAAAGTTTATAATCTGTATTTCAAAACATATACTTTGGAAAAACAATAAAATCTAGACAGTACAGGTGTCAGAATCTAAACATCAGTTAAACTTCTAAGTCAGTCTTTATTCATGGAATTATATTAAAGCACTTGAAAAAACCCTAACATGTACCAGGTCATAACTGAATGCCTAAATATATTATCTCATTTAATTTCCACAATTCTATGATTAAAATCCCCTAAAATACTAAGGTTTCATAGCTAATTACTTGGAGAGCCAGTATTCAGACCTAGGTAGTTAATTTCAGTCTACATAACGTTTTTCCTAAGTCTACATAACATTTTTTTTTTTTGGTCAGGAGAGGAAATTGAGTTAGCACAAATGTTACATTGTAGCGGGTAACTAACATTGTTGCCTAATCAAATTTTGAGAAAAGCTTGTTTACTACTTTAATACTTATATTTGAGTATATAACTATGTATCCATAGACCCCTGCAGCCTGAAGGCAAATGAAATTATATTAGCCATAAAAAAAAATTCTGCTTCTTTTCCTGATCATTATTTCAAGCCCTCTAGCTCTTTCTAAAGCATTTTTGGTATCTCCAGGGCATGCCTCACATGTGTTCACAGATGGGACATTTGCCCCTTTATCCCTCCCCTCATGGGGCTCTCCCCAGCCCTGTTTGCAACAGAGGATCTTGCTGTCTGCGTGCTGTGCGTACCATCTCACCATGGCCACTGCTCCTGGTACTTACTGATGTCTGGATCCCAGAGAGCCATCCTGAGGACACTATTGTCCAACATCCCTAAGTCATGCTGCACTGTAGGTACCGTCCTGCGGCACACCTGAGAAGAAAAGAATGACACAGACACAGAGCAGATTGAAAGGGACAGGCCAAGGGACCTCACTCTTAGGTGAAGGCCCCACTGGACACTGGTCCACAGCTTTTATTGTCATTCTAAAGGGGAGCTGTTGAGGTTTGGAAGCTGCTGCATACGTGCAGAGTCCGGGAGGTAATGTTTAACTAGTAAACGTGCAGGGAGACCTAGGGGTAAAGTCTAACTGGGTAAACCACAGAACAACTGCAGAGAGTCCTTGAGATAATGGTTAGCAATGAAACTGCTGAGGATGTGCAGAAGATCCTTGAGACAATGTTTGCCAAGCAGGATATTTGGGAATTGGCACCGGCAAGAAGCACAGGAACATTTACCTCAGAGAAACAGGCTGCTTTCAGCAAGCTCAGCAGTCTGGTCATAGCTTTCCATGACCCTTAGACCTTTCCAAGGCAAATGTTAACCTGTCTCTGGCAGTCGCGTTCTCTGCACTGTGCCTTCTATTCCTGGTTCTGCCTATCTCTGCTGTGGACACTGGAGAGCCATGTGCCTCTGTTGCCCCAGTGTCACAGGGCTCCTCTGTCCAAGCTCAGCTGAGCACCTGAGTTAGGCCACTTAACTCCAACTCCTCGTGCACTTTTTCTAGATGTTCTCTTTCTGTGGGCATTATTCAGTGCCCAGGTCCTCAACCTGCCCAACATTAAATTTACCTGGAGCACATGGAAAAATGTATCAATGCTTGACATGTGCCTATGGGGTTCTGAGTCAATATGCTCAGGTCCCAGGTAAGTCTAATGTGCAGCTGGATTGGAAGAACCTCGGAGTTCTATGGCTACCAAAACAATACTGCTTCTTTCACTATCTGCAATGGGGGTTTCAGTGAAAGGGGTATGTAAACGTCAAATCTCATAAACCAGACTCTACCCCTGAGTGGAGGGCAGAATAAAATATCACATTCATGGGGCACTATGTTGCCTCTCTTATTATTTATTAGGCAGGATGCACCAACCAGTCTGATACTAGTGATTCTATATATTACATGAGCACAATAGACCCAACCTAATGCAGACCCCTTGCTAATGCTGTAGTATGTCACTGGCAAATCTCTCTCTCTCCCTCTCTCTCTCTCTCCTTCTCTCCCTCCTTCCCTCTCTCTCACCTTGCATACACACACTCTTTTTCTCTGACCCCCCCCACACAGACACCCCACACATAGCAGACTATAGAACCTGGATATTGGCAGATTTCCTGAGCCATGAGCTATTTGTACGTAAACAATGTAAATGCAATCAATGCAACAAAATGAGAAGCAGTGGGTCTTTGGGGGAAAAGCAAGTGTTTCACAGAAACTCATTTCCTCTTAGAAGAATCAAACACCATTTAAAATATTTGATCTGGCCCTATAGGTAAGACTACTTGGCTAGCTTGTGAAATGCTCTCATCACCTTTGCAGGTATTGAGTTTCTTAAAATTCATGTTAGCTTTAATATAAGCAAATGGTACCTTTGTTGTTCCTATTTTAGCAATAAAATTAATTCAATGACCAATTAATGAGAATAGTTTGTACCATATTCTCCACTTCATCTCAACTATTGAACTCTGGAACTAGGGAGAGAAGTCTCTTGTGCTAGAATTCCCATCAATTGTGTTTTCAACTGCCAGTGGGTATCATTAACTAAAAAAAAAATTTTTTTTGCGGTTCCGGGGATTGAACCCAGGGGCGTTCTACCTCCGCGCTATACCCCCGGCCTTTATTTTTAAACTTTATTTTGAAACCGGGTCTCACGAAGTTGCGGAGGGCCTCACTAGGTAGAGAGTGAGAGAGAGAGAGAGAGAGGGAGAGGGAGCGCTGAGGCTGGCCGCGAACCCGGATCCTCCAGTCTCCGTCTCCCAAAGTCCTGGGATTACAAGCGTGTGCCACCATGCCCGGCTTAACTAAAAATTTTATATAGTATATCAGTAAAACATTTGTTTGAGTTCAGCTGAACACTTCCATTTCCATTTATTTCTAAAAATAGATCCTCTGTTCAAGATGGGATCTTCTCTAGTAAAAATTGAACAATTTTGAACAATTAGGAAAGCAACTTGGTTCTTTCATGACAGTATCACCTAAGAAGGATAGATAATGAAGTCAGAATTCTGGGTTAGAGAAAAGCACACAAGTAAGTTGTGTCCATTTATAGGGTGACCTTAAATCAGAACTAGTGTTCAAACATATATCAAAGAAAACATACTTATAATCCCTCCTAGAAAAGAAAGCAGATGCTATGATAATCATCACATAATTTAAAAGTCAGAATTTTTCCTTTGTATTAGTGTGTGAGGGGCCATAGCAACAGAAGAATACGATACGGATGGCTGATTTCTTCACTCCACAAGAGATGCCCATGATATGAGGCTGAGAGAGTGATGAGGCAATGCCAGTTCACGTTTGAAGACTTCCTCACTTGGCACACTAATGTGCCCATGGAATCAAAGAACATGCTGCCATTTCTGACACTTTACGTATTGTTTCATAAATCAGAGTTTAATTCAGGCAAAAATAGAAACCCTCTTCCTAGGATTGGAATGTTAACTAGCATTGAAGCAGATAATACACCAGTAAGAATCCCAGAGAAATCAATGATTCCTTATATGTAAGGAACTGGTTATAAAGTAAGCCCAGTTTCCTGCTATTTCTTGTGAAGTAGTGAAGGTCAAAGACACGTTTCTGCTGCTCTCACATTATCCAGAAAATGCATGAGCAAGCGAGTGAGTGAGAGTGTGTGGTTGTGCGATTGTGTGGTTGCACTCAGAAAGGAAGACACACACTCAAGATAAAACTCAATTTGATTTTATTCAGTTGGGAAACCCTCAGAAAATACCAGACTGGTCTTCCCATTTTCAGGAGATGGAAAAGAATTTGGAATAAAAAATGACTATTTTTTATAAAAATTTTATATTGCCTTACCCAGGATATCTCCAATTTTAAGCTAAGAACAAGGACCATTTTCATGAAGTGGCAAAAATATCTACAATTAAGGGTGACTGCTTGATAGGTGCTATGCTGCCATGGTCAGGAGCCGTGGCTCCCTATCCCTTGACTCTTTCTCTTATGATCAAGTCCTTTAATTGCAGGGAATTTTAATAGAAAAAAATAAACCTAGGTCTTCTTTATCTTTATTTCTAAAAGCCTTGAAATAGGCAAATAGTTTCATATTAATAGCAGCATCACACTGTTCCTTTCTATTCACTGTAGGATGCCATTCAAGTAGCTTGGTGATTGGTAGAACTTAGTAACTAGAGAGTCTTAGACATAAGAAGAAAATGTTAAGTAAGTTATCATTAAGGTATCTTATTGGTGGTCTCCGTTAAAAATTAATCTTTGTTTGTAAAATTATAGTATGTGTGTGTCTGGCACAACTATTTTTTTAATTTGTGATAGGACAAAGAAACAAGCAATGGCTTATAATCTCACCATCCAACTCTTCATTTAGAAATAAGCACTGTTAACATTTTTTGTATATATCTTACTCTACTTCTTTTTATTTTAGTGCTTTTTCTCTGTATAAAATATTTTTATCCTGCATGTTAAATTTAATAGAGTAGCATTTAAATTAATAAGGATTAACTAGATTATGTGGCAAAAACCACTCCTCAAATCCCAGTGATACTGGAGGGCAAATCTTTATTTCCCCATCATGCTAACTGCACCTTACAGGTGAACAGGGGCTCCTCTGCAAGACTCTCCAAGGCCACAGGCTGGAGGAAGTTTCATCCTCTTTAGCTGTGCCATCTGGAACATAGGGCTACCAAAGTCATCATTGCAGGGGAAGAAAGAATTGATGTCATAGTACAGACTTAAGATAAACTCACTGACTTTTATTTAGTTGAGAAGACTTCAGAAAACCTAGAAGACTGGTCTATCTGTCGTGAGGTGCTTACTGCTGCCTCGGTCTGGTAATAAACGTGTCATTTCTGCTGCTGTGTAAGTGGCATGCAACTGTCACATGCCCCTGGGAGGGGGCAGTATTTAGTGAGCAGCACTATTGTTTTGCCACAGGCATTTTTTTAAGTCATTGAACAGTCCTTAAATACATGATTTTTAGTGCTGGAGAATGTGGCATTGTTTGTGTTTAATTCACTAGATATACATTAGGTAACATCTACTATTCATAAGCAAACAAACAAACAACAACCACTCCTGCCTCTTATGAATAACAAGTGGTTATCTATTGAAGATAGTTCAGATATTTCATGGTAATACAAGGATTGGGGTGAGGGTGGAGGAGGATTAGTTTTCTCTTGACATGTAACGAATTACCACCAACTTAGTGGTTAAAAGCACACATATTTACTATCTTCTAGTTTCCTTGGGTCAGGAGTCTGGGTCGGCATGGCTGGGTTCTATGCTGGGCTTCCTGGGAACCATGGTATTAGTGATGGCCACAGTCTCATCTGGATTCTATGGCTAAAGATCCACTTTTTGGTTTCCTCGGGTTGTTGGCAGAATCCATCTCTTCACAGCTGAAGGACTGAGGTCCCTAGTTTATTGCTAGCTCTTGGCCAGAGACCTTGTCAGCCCCTGCAGGCCACCAGCAGTTCCTTCCCATGCATCTTTCTTCAGAGACCTTCAGAACACGGCAGCTTGCTTTTCAAAACCAGACAGGGGAATGTCTATCCAGTTCACTTAGAGGAAGTCTTATATAATTATGTTTTAATCCAGGAAGTGACCTCCCATCACCTTTGCCATATCCTATTGATTAGAGGCCAGTGAAGGTCCTGTTCATGCTCGAGCAGAGAGAACTGGACATGGTTGAGACTCACTGGGGGTCTCAGGGTTTGTCCTCCACAAGAAGCACTGGGTGCACTCACAAGTGACAGGAAGGTGTGCACTATGCTCCCACAGAAGGTCCACGAAATTCCATCCAGAATGGACACATGGATGTGCCAACTCTTTCCCCATTTGAGGATCACAGCTCAAATCATGGATCCTCTGAGGCTTTGCCTATCTGAATGTCTCGGAGTGTACCAGCTCTCTGTTCCTCTACATCACAGACATCAGCTCAGAAGCTTAACTGTAAGTGAGTTGTGCTGGGTGGCAGGTGTTTTCCACCAGCTGTTGCTGTAGCCGTCCTAAATACTCAACTGCAGCACGAGAAATCAGGTAATTGTTTGTACATTGAATATGGTTCATTTATTTTTTTTTTTTTGCAACCACAATTATTTTTATTGAGTTCTCATTCTATGCAAATGCTGTCTTTTTTTTTTTTCATGTTTTTATTGGTGCATTGTAGTCTCACATCACAATGAGTATCAGTTTGGTGTTAACATACATGCACACAGCTCTTGGTGTCCCTCCCCCCCA
>PVJS01011432.1:0-45779 GCA_004027185.1 Glis glis | reverse complement strand
ACACACACACACACACACACACACACACACACCACAGGCAACATGAGAAAAAAATATAAAGGCCATCAGAGCAGAAATTAATTTTTAAAATAACTTATCCACCAGTGTCATTCTCCAGATGAAAAAGTTAGGTGCCATGTTCTGCCAAAGGTCCTCTCTTAAGAGCTGGCATTAAATCAGCTCAGATTCTGACTTCAGTGCCAATGGAGTGTTGGCCACTTGCCAAGTGCTCCTCTCTCCACTGCTAGTTAATCAGAGACATGACCAGGAGCTCCTCTTCCCTGAGCGCCTGCTGGACCTGGCTCACCTATCTCATCCACAGCACGGGGTGGTAGGAGGCGTCAGGGACATGCAGGTTTGGTGGTTGGTGAGAAGGAGTCCAATGCCCAGCGTCAGGGACTGCTTTTAGGGATAACCTCAGCCACGAGGAGGAGAATGAGAAGACCACACGTGTTATGGGTCAAACTGTGTTCCTAAAAAATTCATATGCTGAAGTCCTAACCCCCAGGACCTCGGAATGTGACCATATTTGAAGAGAGGGTCTCTAGAGAAGTAAGTAACAGCGAGTTCACTAGGGTAGGTCCTCACTCACTGTCTGGCGTTATAAAAAATATTGAGACACAGACATGTGCCTGCACAGAGAAAAAGATCCCACAGAGACAGGTGGAAAAGATGGCCATCGTCAAGCCAAGGAGAGAGGCTTCTGAAGAAACCAGCCCTGCCCACACCTTGATCTCAGATTTCCAGCCGCCAGAATGTGAGAAAATAATTTTCTGTTATTGAGGCCACCCAGTCAGTGATACTTATATGGCAGCCCCAGCAGCTAATACAACATGAGAGTCTGAAAAAGATCCTCCTCCAGTTAAAAAAAAATTTAAAAAGCTCAGATGAAGTATTCAATAAGAGTGTCGGGGATAAGAGATAAGAGCATAGGAGGATTGAAGATTTGCAAGCAGAAGTCTGAGTGCCTCAAGGTCCCAGTCTCTGTCCCCAGAAAGAAGGTGTGTCGGACGAGCCACCTCAGCCTTCCTCAGGCTGAACACATGGGTTGTGTATGATGCTAGGTCTGTGTGTGATTCGGCACACAGCCAAGCAAGGAGGGGACTCGCTGCACTCACTACCAGAGGCTCCATCCTGTCTCTAGGAGGGCGCAAGGATAAAAGCAGAAAGAGCCACAGCATTGGATGTTTCCAGAATGTGGCCACAGCAGGAAGTGACTTCAGCAATCCCACCTCACAGGAATCTGGGTGGCTTCCTGCCGGCCAGAGCTAACCAGACCCAGACCAGCAAGTCCTGCACAGGCTGGGCTCAGGGCACTGTGGGGGGCGTCCCACCTCAGGCAGATGGAGGACTGAACATCTTGTTCATGATCTGTCATAAACTTTTGTCTGGCTAATTCCTCCCCCAGGGAATTTTTCTGCTCTGTACCCTTAGGTCCAAGAGGACAGGATAGAGGTGGGAAAATGCTGAGAAGCCCGAGTGCTGGCACAACAGTGCCCCAGGCTGTTTCCTTGCTTTCTTTTTCATTCCCTAAGACTTCAGGCACACCACCTCTACCCCCTCAAGGTGGGGCTAGGGGTGTGGACATGGTAGGCAGGGCCTGGTGCCACTGGATCCCTGGCCCCTGGTCCTCCTCCCTTTTGGAATCTGTCTTCTAAGCATTTGGCTGGTTGCAACCCCTTATGGCAGGACAAACAGAAAAAAGGATGAAACTGTAAAAGCCTATCTGTTCTCAGCTCTGAGGTGGGACGAGGTAGAAATCCAACCAGGGACAAAATGGGCTTGAGGAGAACCACGGTGCTTGCCATGGTGGGACAATGACTGGCCCTTGGACTCCTGTGGTGCTTATTTAAGGAACTGTCATCCCAAAGGTTTGTCACCTGTACCTGAAGTAACCAAGGATGCCTTCCTCCCAGCCAGTCTCAGGGCCAGAGTGGGGCACAGTCTGCAGAGCCCCATCCTGCCTTCTCAGTGCCATTTGCACCCCATCTCTCTTCCTCTCCATGGCTGCCCCCCAGTGTTCATTTAAAGATGAGATACCAGGTTCTAGGAACCAATAGGGCCATCCCTCATTGAAATGCCTCAGGGTCTAGACCCCCCTGCTTTCCATCCGCTCCCCTCCTAGCTGGCAGTGCACCTGCAACCTCTGCCTGGCTTCTGTCCACCTGCAGTGCCACTTACCTTGGCCTGTGCCTGGAGAGCATCCTCAAGAGTCACTTGTCTCCGTGCCCCTGCCCCCTCCCCATCCCCGCAGCCACTGCACTGGTGTTAGGGAAGGCCCTCCCAGGAGGCCCATCACACTCACCAATGTGAGCCAGGAGGGCAACAGCATACTCACCAATGTAATCAAAGCGCCCAGGGGCCAGACGCTCCGGCAGATGTGCAGAGTACAAGAAAGAGGCCAAGAGGGTCATGATGACGTGCTTCTGGTGGTACAAGGTGGCTTCGATTTGCTCACTCTCCCTTGGAAACAGGATGAGCTACAGGTGTTTAAAGAAACAGTTCCCAAGAGGAGGTCAGGCCTCAGGCAGGCCCTTTTCCTTCCCAGCGCCTGCAGCAGAGACCCATCCAGCTCAGCACTGTGCAGAACTCCTCCTCCCTCCGCCCCCCTTGGTCTGTGGCCTGGAGGAGGGACCCTCAGGGGCTGTGAGTCAGAACTCCTACTGTGAGTGGGATCCAGCGAGACCCACTTTAATCCCTTATATGGTCATGAGAACCTTTGGGTTCTTTAATTACACAAAAAAGAAAATAAGAGGTGAGGAAAGGTTATTAGTTATATTGCTCTTTTTTCTGGGGATAAAATGTAACTATAGTAGAAAGTGACCTATCCATACCTGAGCTCACTTCAGCCCACACAGCCACTGAATTGATGCCCCTAATTAAGGTTGGAAGGCCTGGAAGGCCTTCTGAGTCATTCAAACTTATTAAGTGTGGCCATTATACTGCTTAAGCATTGTTTTTATATTATTATTATTTATTATAAATAATGATAGTAGTTACCATTTACTGATGTCTCTTGCGTGCATCATTTCATGAGCCTCAACAATAACCAATAAGGCAGACTCTGTTTCCCCATTTTGCAGAAGAGAAAGTTGAGCCAGAGAAGGGCTTGTAAAACACTAATAAGTAGCAAAGTCAAGATCCAAATCCCCGCAGGCTGTTTCCAGGATCAACACCGCTGCTTAGAATCAGACCTCCCCTGGCCTCTGCCTGGCTGTGTGGCGCGGCCCAGGGTGAGCACTGCACCCAAGGCGCAGGGCCTCTGCGGTAAGACCTGGGCACCTGCAATGGCTTACTCACTGTGCTCTGCTTTCCTACGGTCTGCACCCTTCCTCAAAGGGTGAGAGGAAAGGGCTGCACCCTCTGCACTGGGTCTCCCCAAGACCACCGGGGGGAGCATAGAGCATGCACTCAATGCCCCAGCTGGCAGGTGGAGCTCCTGTTCCCCTTCACTTCCAGGCCTCATCATCACACACGGATGCTGCCTTAGGGAGAGCCCTGCCTGCAGGCCTGGGCCTCATGCCAAGCAAGGCTAAGCCCTTCAGATCTGCTATCATCATCACCATTATCGTTATTTTTGTTACTATTATTATTATGTGCTACTGAGGATTGAACCCAGGGGCGCTCTACCCCTGAGCTACACACCCAGCCCCATTTTATTTTTCATTTTGAAACAGGGTCTTACTAAGTTGCTGAGCATCTCACTAAGTTGCCTAGGCTGGCCTCAAACCTGCAGTCCTCCTGTCTCAGCCTCCCCAGTCCTGATAGTACAGGCATGCGCCACCACCCCTGGCCAGATCTTTTATTTTGATTAATTCTCATCACCTCCTATGAAGGAAAAACTGTCAGCCTCATTTACAGATGAGTAAACTGAGGTTCAGAGGGACTATGTCCACTGCCCTAAGATCACACAGCCAGTGAGCAGTGGGATCAGAATTTGAACTCAGACCCATGTGATGTGGGAGTACATGGACCTTCCCCTTCTTGTTCTTATTATCCCACCTAACCCCTCCTCCTCTGTGCTTTCTGCCTAGTTCCCATCTATCCCTTAAGACTCATCCGTACCTTTTCCTTAAATACTAATAAGAATGCATTAATTGATGATAATATACAATAGTGCATCTCTCGGGCTCCTGCCACTAGCCAGCACTGTACTCAATGCCTCATGTAATCCTCCTCCCAGCCCCAAAGTGGTGCTGTCATTGTGTTCACTTTATAGATGAGGGACGTCAAGGTATAGCGAGCCTGCTCAAGGACTGGCAGCAAGGATCAGAGGTTTGCCTCCACAGCCCACGCTCTTGCTCACTCTACCAAACCCCAGGCCGCCTGCCCTGCCAGGCTCTCAGTCACAGTTCCTGAGCCCCAGGCATATTTCCTGTCAGGGCCTCTCTACTCCTGCCCTCTCTACCCAACCCTGTAGGTGTCATCAGGGTAGCACCTAGGCCTTGACTCCTGCGTGTCCTATGGTGCCCAGTGTGGTGCCTTGACCCCAGAAGCTCAGGAAACAACTGACTCCAAGGTGTTGCCAGCAGGCCAAGAAGTGCAGCCAGCCTTACCCTGTAGAAGATGGGAAGGGAGTCCCAGGTGTAGGGATAAGCAAAGGCGAGGACTCGAAGCACCTTGCAGAGCCTGGGCTTCTGGATTTCAAGAAACCTAAAATGGGGAAGGAAAGGAAAAAGAAATGGAAATGAAAAGAATTTCAGGAAATTACGCACATGCACACACTTAAAATAACCGAGGACTGTTAACAGAGGACAAGCAGTTTTGTGCCACCTCCTGTGGCCAGAAGCTTCTGCACTGGCCTCTTCCATTCCTCCTACCCCAGTGGAAGTGACTAAACTCAGATTCAAAAAGATGTCTGGAGAAAATTGTCCTGACACCATGAGAGGCAATGGTATCCAGGCCAGGGAGGAGGCACCAGGCAGGGACCCTGCAAGTGCCAAGTTATTTAACTGCAGGAGCTTTTCAAAAGTCCTATTACCACCAGGGCTGGCAAGTGGCAGGAGGGCACTGGCACAGACCCTGCGGAGCACACTCTGCAGAGACCCAGATGCACCTGACTAGTGGGAGCCACCCAGGCGAGGACCATGGGGAAGACCGAGGTTCAAGTGGGTGTTTGATCATCTAGAGTGGTTCCTGGAATATTTACACCACACACAGGGATGCCGGCCTGGGGAAATTGAGTAGACATGAGGTCTAATGTATCTCCACCTCCATTCCAAAGATGGATGATGCCAACATGGACAGGATCAATGCTGTTGTAGAGAGGCAGATCCTCCCGGACAGATCATGACAGGGCCCTGGCTGGTCTGGGAGGGACAGCAGCTAAGGGTGTGGGAGCTGCGTGCACAGATGGCAGGCTGCACACTGGAGGCATAGATGGGCAAGGAGTCTCCGCACAGAACCACAGCCCCGAACTGAGGCTCTGGTAAGGAAGTGCTCACATGCCCTTCCTGGGCCACCAAAGCCCGCTGGCAGGGGGCGGGTACCCATTTCAGGACTGCAGGGTACTGTGGAGGGCTAGGGTTCTCCTCAGGAGCTGAAGATGAATGGTATGCAGTGGTTCAGTGCCGAGGCTTTTGGGGGGTGCTTTCCCCACAGTCTGAGGAAGGACTGGACGCATGAGGGCCCTCTACACCTTCACTGACAGCTCCACCCTCATCCTGTGCTCTGCTGGGATGGAGCCTGTGTCCTGCTGCCATCCCCATCTCTGTTCCCCAGACCCTCTGTCCCAACCCACAAGCCTGCCCTTTCTCCTTCAAACACCATCTGGGCCGGGCCTACCTCCCCGGCCAGGTTGCTCCTGTTGCTTGCGGGCCAGGACAGCCGCCTGGCTGCCTGCCTTGCCACCGCCCATGTCCCTCGGCGTGGGATCCGGCAGAGACTCACGTCTGGGCAGACACTGGGTCTGGTCAGGTCCAGATCCCCCAAAGCCACCTCAGAGTGCGTCTGAGGAGCAGTCTCCAGGCTGCTGTGTTCTGCCCAGAGAGCAGCCGGCCTGCACTGGGAGCCCTGTTCCCAGGTGAGAGTAGGCCCCTGTGGTCCCTGAGAAGTCCACAGCCCCAGTCAAATTCCAACTGTCCAAACCAAGACAAGTCTCTTTCCTTCCCTTGCCCCGTAAATCAGGAAGTGCATGGCAGGTTCCAGGTATAGAAAGAAGGGACGCTCGGGGAGGAGGCAGCGCAGTACTGTGGCCTCCTAGGGACACGTGTGCTCCAGTCCTGACTCTGCCTTCAGACCTTGACTGGACAGGTTATCTGACCTTCATGCTCCCAGTCTGTGTGTAACCCAGGGCCAGTGACTTCCTCCCTCACAGCATCGTTTAGGAATTTAATGAAACGAAGTTCCAAAGGTGTTTAGAATAGCAGAGCACAGTTGCTAAGTGCAACAGCTTTGAAAAAAGAAATATGTGTGCAGTTCCATCCCTATCCCTCTGCCCAGAAAACAGGAACAAGAGGAGAGAGCCAGGCCGGGGTGATTGGCCTAAAGTTGGATGAGCTAATAGAAGGCAAAACCAGAATTTAGCCCAGGGCTGCCTGCCTGCCCAGTTTCACACTGCCCCCAGCAAGCCCAGCTGGTTCTCTTCCCTACTGCCCTGCCCAGAAGCCAAAGGGAATACACTCCACTACCCCAGGACCAGGACATGCTGCCCCACTGAGGCAGGCCGGCTGTGAGCCACTGCCACCTGCCAGTTCTAGAGAGAGGCTCACTCTGAAAGCGCGCTCCTTGCAGCCACTTGCGAAGAAATCTGGCTCTGGTTAGCGAGGGCCATCCCCCAAAGCATGGATCTCCTCCTGTGACTTGAGACATTTCACCCAGCCTGATAAAGTGCTTCCCCAGGGACAAACGGGCCGACCTCTCCAGATGCAAAGCCAGGTCTACAAAGGAAAGAGAGAGAGAGAGAGAGAGAGAGAGAGAGAGAGACCACAACAGAGAAAGGCAGAAGAGCCAGTAGCCAGCCAGAGGTGCCGCCTGCTAACAAAGTGCAATTCCACAGTAGGCCACGAGGTGTCGCCACAGCCAGAGATTCCAGGAGTGAGTGCCCAGAGCCACAGAATCCTCCAAAGCACCCGTGCGCCCAAAGCCCAGCCTGCTCGTGGCATCTCTGCACCCTAGGGTTGCAAGGTTCTAGGAAGTCAGGTCTCCTTTGCCCAGAACGAAGCCAGCAGGAAACACGAAGAAGCCTCCCTTACGAATGAGTTGGTTCGATAAATTTTGCAACAAAGCTAGATTAGCAACTGGAATTCTGGAACTACAGCTTGAAGAGTGGACGTGGGAAAGATCATTCTATTGCAGATGTGCATGCGTGTGTGTGGGGAGGTTCTGGTCACTTTATTATTGTGTGGGGGTTGTGTCCTATTTTGGACGATCACAGGAATGAGGACACTTCCACATGCTGGCCCCTGGCCCTGGCAGCACCGTGCCATCCAGCGGAGGCTCCCCGGCCTCCAGAAGTGCCTGAGGACCAAGTCTGCTGAGCCTCCACCTCCAGCTCATGGCGGCCTCACTTTCTACCCGGCATGAAGATTAATCTCCCTCGCAGCACTGACCAGGCGACGTTTCACTCACTCTGTCAAAAAGATCAAGGCCTGGGCATGCTAGTGGATGATTTACAGGGACTGTGACGGGTGGCAAACACGGCATAAGTAATATTCCTAAAGCAAGTGAGGGTTTCTTGCTGGGCTTCTGAGCCGTGGGCAGCACCAGCAGGCTGGGGTTTCGGTCACCCCCTCTGCACGAAGAAGGTATGTGTTCTCTCATCGCCCCCTCAAACGCTATAGGATGAAAAGGCCATTTTCTGGAACATGTTCATCTGAACTAAATTCTATGATGATAAGAACTGAAATACCACCAGGCATGGTGGCGCATGCCTGTAACCCCAGGACTTGGGAGGCTGAGACAGGTGGGTTACGCAGGTTCAAGGACAGCCTGGGCAACTTAGACTGTTTTGAAATAAAAAATTTAAAAAGGGATAGGGGTGTGGCTTGGAGGTAGAATGCCCCGGGTTCAATCCCCAGTACCACAAAAATAAATAAATAAAAAATAAAAAACAAACAAATAAATAAATAATAAATAAATAAAACATCCCCTGGAGACTACAGAGCTTTTCAGGTTGAGATGGACCTTAGTGGTCTGTGCGCCATCGGAGCCAATGCCATTGACACTGCGATTGCCTGGTAAGCCTGGGCACCCCAAGCTTCCGGGTCTCCTGCAGTGCTGTAGGAGGGGGCCCTGCTGGAGCCCAGGGAGAGGCAGGGCTGGGCCTGGGGAGGATGACACCCCAGCACTGACACTGCAGGACACCAGAGCAGAGGGAACCCCAGGACATCTTCTCAGAGCCCAGGTTTCAGGAATGGCCACTGAAGCCCAGAGTGGGCAGTGACCGGCCTGAGGCCACACAGCAAGTCTGCGGAAAGCAGGAGGATCCAGGCCCTCCTGTCTACCTCCCTCTCCTCGGGTCACTCAGGGCAGGTGTCTATCACTCCCACACAAGTCATCTTTCTGACCCCCAGACACGGGTGCAGAGGGAGAGGCCTGGCGAGAGCAGGGAACAGCCATGGACTTGGGGTGCGGGGCCAGGTATGACGCTCATTCTACTTTCCTCTTCCTGCACAGTCCCACAGACACCCTCCAGCAGCTGGAAGCTGAGCCATGGAAGCTCAGAGGACATGGCGCTTCCACTCCCCCAGCCCCCCTTGGGCCATTAGCACCATTATTCCTTTTCTGTGTGTGGCCACCTTTTCCCACCCCAGCCAGGGACCCGACTTCCTCTTTCCACCATCCGTACAGTCCTAAGAGCTCCCAACATGGCACAGAGGCTGCGCTTCGTGAAGAGGTTTAATTGCCAGGGTCCTCCAGGAATTAGAAGGCAGTGATAGCCAGGCGTGGTGGCGCACGCTTGTAATCCCAGTACTTTGGGAGGCGGAGACCGGAGGATCCGGGTTCGCGGCCAGCCTCAGCTCTCTCTCTCTCCATCTCTCTCTCTCTCTCTCTCTACTTAGTGAGGCTCTCTGCAACTTCGTGAGACCCGGTTTCAAAATAAAGTATAAAAAATAGGGCCGGGGGTGTAGCGCGGAGGTAGAACACCCCTGGGTTCAATCCCCAGTACCGCAAAAAAAAAAAAAAAAAAAAGAAGGCAGTGATAGCCCATATGAGCGACAGCTGGTTTTATTTTCTGCCCTTATGGGTGGACCATGTCTTCTCACAGCTTTGGGGGGGGCTCTGTGATTTCCAGGAAGAGAGGAGAGCTTCCCCCACACACTCACACTTATGCCCCCACACAAAGCCCAGTGTGCAGCCGGCGTCAGCAAGGAGCCTCTGCTGCCTCGCGAAGCAAAGGCTTGCCTCCGCGGAGCTCAGGCAGGCAGGCAGAAGGCAAGCTGGCGAGCATCTCCGGTGCTGTTTAAGAATCTCATCTCGCAGTTTCTAAAAGCCCGTTTGTCAGGTTTGTGAACCTTGCCTACTCTCCCTCGGTCCCACAAAGCCTAAGTGTCACCCAAAGGAAGCGGGAGCTCAAACCGCGCTGGAGAAGGCACAGGGCGCGTCTCGCCTTCCCTGCTCTTCCCGGGAGGGGACAGTGGAGGGCTGCGGTGCCCCAGTAGGGAGCGAGCCAGCTCCTGCAATTGCAGGAAAGGCGACCAAGATCGCAGGTGCAGCCTGCCACCCCACTGGGCGCCTTTTCCCACCTGCCACAGCCTGTCCCGCGCTGATCTAGACAGGGCAGTTACCCTGACACAACCCCTTGGAAGGTTTCCTAAGTAATTTAGGGAACCTGAGCTTCCAGGCAGTTCACTTTTGCCAAGAGCTCCTCTCACACTCACGCCCCAAGGAGTGTTCTTGAGTGAAAAGGAAAAACAGTGGGAATTCGAGGCGGTGCGCTGGGCGTGACTCAGTCATAGGGATGAGCCGGGCATTTGAATAGCATCTGACAGGCATCACATACCCCTGGAGGCAGAGCCGCTCGCTCACCAAGGGGGCGCGGCGCCTGTTTATGAGGCTTCCACTGTCCAGGCTTGTGCACGGCGCCCTGGGCACAGTACCTGCGATCCTCCGCCCATCTCAGGAGGTAGATGCACTGGCCCCAATTCACAGATGAGCAAACTAAAACTCAAGGAGGCTAAGTGACTCACCTAACAAGCGGCCAGCTATATAACCGCAGGGGCCAGTACAAAGCCAAAGAGCGGGACCCTCTGTTCAAACATTATTCACAATCTCAGAGCATTAGACTGAGCGTGGGCGCCTCCGAGCAAGGGGACTGGGTGGCTGCCCAGGTGTACACCCACAATGCCCAGCAATAGTGGGTCCACCTGGAGCTGAGTCTCAGGCCCCCGTGCCCTTTCTGCTGAGCTGGCCTCTTCTGCTGACCCCCCTGAAGGCCATGGAGCTGCATGCTAAGCCCTCCTTTGCTCTCCTCCCTGCTGAGGCCAGAGAGCCTCGTACCTGGAGTAGCAGGAGAGGCCGGTGCTGAGGATGGTGTTCAACACGGCCAGGACCACGTAGTAGTCATGGAAGGTGGTGCACACCAGCGCTTCGGGGAACGTGTACGCAGAGTAGGCGATGGCTGAGCCTGGGGAAGAAAGACCAGCATTGGGAACAAAGGTAGGCCTTGGCATCACGTGGGCCCCGGAGGAGACTGTCCCCAGTTTCTGTCTCCACCCTCACCATCCCCACGGGCCCTGGGCAGGCCTGCCTCTGCACCCTCCTGGAATGTTCTCCCTCCCTCCTCTGCCTGCCCAAATCCTACCCTGAGAATTAACTATGTTTCTCCAGTTTTGTCTGTATTAACTCAATCCTTACCACCACCCTCCCACATAAAGCTAATGCTATCCTCAATCCACAGATGAGGAAATAAGAGGCACAGAGAGGTTTAGTAACTTGCCCAGGGCTGTACAGCCAGAAAACAGCCAAGCCAAGCCTCAAAGCCAGGCAGCTTACTGAGAGTCCCTGATTTTTTTTTTTTTTTCAGTACTGGGGATTAAACCCAGGGCCTCACACATGGTAGGCAAGCACTCTACCACTGAGCTACATCCCCCCACACCCCAGCCCTTTTTACTTTATTTATTTATTTATTTATTTATTTATTTATTTATTTGCAGTACTGGGGATTGAACCCAGGGACATTCTACCTCTGAGTTGCACCCACAGCCCTACTTTTTAATTCTTTATTTTGAAACAGGGCCTCACTAAGTAGCTGAGGCTGGCCACAAACCCAGATCCTCCGGTCTCAGCCACCCAAGTACTGGGATTACAAGTGTGCATCACCACGCCCGGCTTCCTTTTTAAATTTTATATAGAGACAGGGGCTCGCTAAGTTGCCCAGGCTGGCCTTGAACCTGCAATCCTCCTGCCACAGTCTCCCAAGTAGCTGGTATCACAGGCATGCGCCACTGTGCCTGGTTCAGAGTTCTGCTTTTAAATCACGTGCTGTTTCCCACAGTGACAGGCTGGAATGCTCAGTCTCTGAGAGTTTGCACCTGACCTGCCCAAAGACAGGAGCTCCAATGAGAAGACCAGAGTCAGAGGGGCGGACCCTCACTGAGGAGAGGCGGGGCGGGGGAACCAACCCGCTAGAGGCTGGGTGTGGTGTTTGGCTTTAGGTGTTAGAGTCTGTGAGAAAAGGTCACCCAAGGACCTTCCACAGGGAGACCACTGGCCTTCGAGAAAGGGCCAGGACCTGCACTCATCTTCGAGGCCCCTGGGAGAGGTGGCCATGGGCCTCTCAGCCCAGGGTCTGAGGGATCGGGCCCAAGGTCACCTTTCATTCCAAGACATTGCAAACCTTGGAATCCTAATTCAGGGCTGAAACAGGCTCAGCCACACAGATTCAACCTCTGCCTTTTACCCCATCTGACAGACGGATGTGGTGAGCAAAAGGGGCTGAACCCTCCTGGTACCATGCTCCCCAGGGCAGTAGGCCGCTCGTGAGATTCAGGGGGAACTGCTCCAGGGGGACAGACAAGCACTTCTCTGGGTCTGATACTCTGGGGAGGCACCTACCTGGACCAGGATGCACTGCTCAGCGGATGCTGACTGGGGCCAAGGAATGTGCCAAGGGCTGTGTGCAACACAAGGGTCAGGGGGCCTCAGACCCTGCCCAGAAACGCTGCAGGAACCAAACCTGATCAGGGCCATGAGCGGATTCCGTATGAGGTGGGCTTCAGGTGGCAGAGCGTCAGGCAAAGGGGCTGACTGTGGCCCTCCAATGTCCCCACAGGGATACCGAGGCTGAGGTGTCCCTGACGGGTACCTGAGGCAGGGAGAGCTGTCCAGGGAGCACGATGTCACCCTAAGGAAGGTGAACTTTCTCTCGAAGGTAACAGAGCCACAGAAGGTTGTTGGTTGGTTGGTAGGTACTGGGGATTGAACCCAGGGACGTTCTATTTCCAAGCTACATCCCTAGCCCTTTTTATTTTGAAACAGAGTCTCACTAAGTTGCTGAGACTGGCCTCAAACCTGTGATCCTCCTGTCTCAGCCTCCCAAGTACTGGGATTACAGGCATGTACCACCATACCCGGCTCACAGAATGTTATTATATCGGGGATTATGATGATCAAAACCTAGTGAAAGTGCATAGGAGGCCTAGAGGGAGGAGGAGCTGGAAATCGGGAGAAGCTGAGCAATGCTGTCCTCAAAGGACGGAGGTGGATAGGGAGAACGGGGAGGGAGGTGGCTGTGGAAGATGCAGCTGGGGGTCCAACATGGAATCAGCGGGCTCCCTCAACGGACTCGACCTCTTTCCATGTTCGCTGAGCACACCTCCATGTTTAACACTGGCCTGCGGGCCAGAAGATGGAACTATGAAAGACTAACTGTCCTCATGAGTTGTCCCCAGCGAGGGGGCAGGGATGAAGGAAACTCTGGCAAGGCTGCGCATCAGAGCCGTGATGGAGGCGGACCCAGAAAGGGGGCTTGGGAGAGGCTCCCAGATCAGGGGCCCCCGAGGCTCCCAGGGCCTGCAGGAAAGGGAAGGGGGGCTTCTGGGAAGGGAGACATGCAACAGGGGCACTCACAAGCAGATGTGAGCTGGGGTGGAGGAAGACGGTGCAGGTGGTAGCTGGCTGCAGGCTCCCGTTCTGACCCCGGCTCTGCATTTTCTAGAGGCATGGCCTTGGCAACTGACCTTCACTGTGCCCCTCTGCCCTCACTGCAGCGTGGGCAGGGTCATCACCCTGCCTCAGCACCCCTCAGGGGGCTGCAGTCCAGTCAGCGGGTTGATTGTGATAATGGCTATGCTGTGAGGTGGTCCAAGTACCAGGCACTGGCCCAGGGGCTTCACTTCAAAGCATTTAATCATCATAACACACCCACGAGGAAGATATTACGCCAACATTCTGGATGAGAGAATTGAGGCTTGGAGAGATTAAGAAACTTGCCCGAGAGCATATAACTATTAGGGAGTGGTGGTACCTGGCTCCAGAACCCAGACCATTAAGCACTTCATTATGATGTATGTCAGTGCTGGGCACAGAGCAGGCCTCGCAGCAATTACTCAAAATGCTTGCTCTCATCAGAAGTGAGTCCCAGGGAAGCTACCAGGACAAGGAGTTTGGACTTCATCCCAGGTAATGAAGGGCCTGAAAGCTTTCTGTGGGAGAAGGTATTGTAGAAACCTCCAGGGGCAGCTGGGTGGAGCTGGAGGGCGGGGCAGAGAGCTACAGGTGAGAGGCTGGGTCTGAGCCAAGACAATGGGGCAAAGGACTCCAAGAAGAGTCCACAGGAGAGACACTCAACTGAACTTGATAACCGATTAGGATGGTGCAGGTGGAGGGTAGATGGGAACAGGAGGGCTAGGACAGAGTTCTGACTTGAATGAGCAGGAGAGGAGACCTAGCCAGGGGGCCTGAGGGAGGGGGCACATGTGGGGGCGGGTGGGAGGAGGGTGCAGACTGTCCTGGTTTCAAGCTCAGAGCTGGCAGGGACCTCAGGTCCATGGTTTAAAGCAAAGACGGGTTTGGGAGCACCTTGTCCAGAGGTGCAACAGACCATTGTGGGCAGAGGTCACCCGGGAATGGGGCCATGTCAAAGAAGAGGCGCAAGGGCCCATTCTGAGCATGCCCATCTGTGGAGGAGAGCAGAGGACTGGGGCTAGAAAAAGAGAACAGGGAGGGCGGGAGGAGAAACGGGAGAGGTGATGCCGCAGGGCCCCCCATGTGAAAGGCTGGCGAGAGCCCCGTGGAGGCAGCCCACAAAGCCTGTGCAGGCCCTGACGGGAGATGGTTGGGTCTTGGCAACCAGTTTTAGCAAGTGGTGGGGACCAGCCAGCAGAGGGCCAAGGAGTGGGGGGGGCAGAGGGTCAGGACTGTGTGCACACTTATGAAGGAACAGGAGGAAAGAGGATGGATGGAGGTTCCTCCGGCACAAACTCTTGTGAAGGGGAAGACAGAGATTGGCTTTCACACCTAGAGCAGGACCAGGAGGAGGAAGAGGCCAGAGCCAGGATCCTCGGGATGGATGGATGCCCACAAATGGAGGAGAGAAGAGGAGGCGGGGGAGGGGCACCTAGTTAAAGAAGGCAAGGAGGTGGGAAGGTGAGCAACAACTTCATCAACAGATTCTGTTCCCTGCTCTATTCCTGTGGCACTCTGAGCAGGTCTCTACTCCTCTAAACCTCAGGACAAATGGGGTTTGAGACCTCACCCTTCTTCTCTACCAGGCATGGGAGAGATTGGCCCGAAGCGCTGGAGTCAGACCATGCTGTTCTGTGAGAGCCAATTATGAAAGTTTCAGAGTTCTTGAAAGCTGATTGTTAAATCCAGCCATCATCAAAAATCAAATTACATAAGCTTACAGCTAAATGAATCATGTTAACAAAAGTCCTAAGTTCTCGATGCACACATCTGTTACACATCTGCACAGTGGCATTACTGTGCTCCAGTGTGCTCCAGCACAGCTCCCACATCTGCATCTCAGGGATGTCATCTGGAAGCCGGAAGTCGGCCTGAGAGAGACATTTACACCACGGGGCTCGGTGAGCAGTACTGATCAGGGCAGCCAGTTGCTGACTAAACCAGTACACCTATGGGCAAGGTGCTTACAAAACCCTCATCAGAAGCCTGGACAGGGGCCCTGGCATCACTGTGACTGCAAACCCATCAAAGCCTCATGGTGACCCAACTCACAGGGGAAGGACCGAGTGGCTCGGGCTCAGGGGAGGGGAGGCAAGAGCGGGGCCTCACGTACCCAGACTGAAGAGGTTCACAGCGCCATAGTCCAGGAAGTAGCAGATATGCCGGGCATTCTTGGACATAGAGCTGAAGGTGTGTGCGAAGCTGGATGCGAGGGGGTACACACAGCTGGTGCACATGTACACGAGCATAGGCCACGAGTAGCTGTCGTTCCAGATGTCCGTCATACACAGTGCAGTCACAAACCTCCACACAAAGAACCTGGAACACAGCACGGACCGCTCAGCCTCCCTGGCGGGGGCTCCTCTACACACCTCACCCAACTTTCTTACACCTTCCTGTTCCCTGGGCTGGCCAATCCCAACGAGCCCTCACTTTGGTGAAGTTCCATGTGCTGGGGAGGGCTTTTTCAGGCAGTAAAGCGGAAATGAGCAGGTGGGGTAAAAAGAGAGCACTTTGGTTTATCTAATCCAACCCCCTCCCAGCCATGGGGATAGATCCCTCCCATGGCATCTTGTCCCAGTGATTCTCCAGCCTCGGCTTGCATGCTTCCAAGGATGGAGGGCTCACCACCTCCCATGGCAATTTTGAGTTTTGGAAAGTTCAGAGATACTGCACAGTTCTGTGTCAGAGCTACCTGACCTCCAACCCACACATGGGTTCCCTCCTGCACAGCATCTCACTTTTACAAACCGCTCCGGGAGAGCTGGCTCTCTTTCCTGTTGAGACTCCACAAGCTTTTCACCAGGACCTGAAGGAATGTCCCTAAGCCCTCTGGCTACACTTGGGGTCTTTTCTATCTTGCCTCAGCAGAAGTCAAGTTTAAGTCATTTTCTGTTTCCCAAAATATATTCTTTTGCCGCATGGAGATCATTGCATAACTCCATTTTCTTAAGGCGTCTGGACACAGGCTTTCACAGGCCCTTCGTGATGTCTGGATGGTCTCCGAGAGCCTGCCTGGCATGGTGTAGGAAGCTATATCTGGTGGGATGGCTCAGCTGGGTTGGCTTAGCTCTAAAATAGCTAGAAAGTTCTCCCACAGGATCTGTGCATGGACCTCAAGACCCACAAGCAAGAGTAGGCACTTTGTAGTGGCACAAATCTCAAAAACCCTAAATCAACTGTGGTTCATCCACAAACCAGCAGAAGCCGGAGACTCGGGTGCAGACATCTCCACAGCAGACAAGCAAGGGGAGAACCATGGCAGAAAAGATGCAGAGGTTGGGGACACACCTCACAGTCACTCAGGCTCCCTACAAGAGCTCGGGGGTATGGGTGCACAAGAAACAGGCGGCCAGCAGCTCCAGAGAGAACTGGGGGCTAGAGGAAGAGCCTGACTACTTTCTTCTGCAATGTCACAATTTATTAGCATGTATACTCTTTATGTAAATAAAATTTTAAGATTATAAATGGCCTCCTTGAGCAGTACCTTGCTGCTACCCTGTCCAGTCTGCAGGCCCCAGGTCTGCCAGGCTTCTCTACAGACCGCCCGACTCCACCCCAAGACAGAGCTTTCTCTCCCACTGGGGTGGCTACCTTTGCCTGCCTGTTGGCCCTGGGTCTGTCTTCCGCCTGTGTGTGGGAGCACAGTGGCCCCTGTCAGGCCCAACTCCACTCAGCATGCTCTAGAGTCCCTCCAACTCTCTTGGCTTCTCTTGACATGACTGGGAATCTGAGCCCAGCCTGTGCCCCAACTCTGCTGTGTGATAAAAGGAAGCCAGCCCTTCTCTGGCTGCATCTGTCAGCAGACAGTGGCCTGAGTGACCTCTGAGGTCCTCCCAGCTCCGATATACAGTGGAACCTCCAAATCTGTGGGTTCTGCATCCTTGGATTCAACCAATCACAAGTCAAAAATATCCAGGGGGAAAAACTGACTGTATTGAGCAGGTATGGATTTTTTTCTTGTCATTATTCCCTAAACAGTACAATATAATAATGGTTTACATAGCATCTATATTATATTACATATTATAAGCAATATAGAGATGATTTAAAGTATATAGGAGGATGTGCATAGGAGACATACAAATACAAAGCCACTTGATAGAAGGGAGCATCCATCCATAGATTCTGGGGTCTGCAGGGGTCCCGGAGCCAATCCCCACAGATACTGGGGGACAACTGTACTATGGTTTATGATGTGGCCCCATCTCGGCGCTCTACTCATCAAGCAAAGGTACGAGGTGTGAAGCTGGTCCTGGCCCACCTCCCTCAGCAAGCCCCCACCCTGCGCACCTTCTTGGAACTCCCTCTTCTGCTTGCTCACCTCCCAGCCCCTTGCTCTTAGCTGGTCTCCTTAGAGTGCTGTGTGGCCAAGGGCCTCCCCATTGCTGTGGTTCCCAGAGCAATTAGGAGCACACTACTTATGCCTGAGGCCTTTACCAATGTCTTCTCCTCAGTCCTCACTGCAACCCTGAGAAAGGTGCAGACTGTCATGCCGGCTTCACAGGTGGGAAATGAGAGATTGGGTAGCTTGCTCAAACTAGTGACATTTTAACCAGGGCTCTAGAAGACCCTCAAAGCCTCCATGACTGAAGGAGAATATAAATGCTAATCAAACCAGGGAAGGGCCTGAGGAGAGACAGAAGACCCTAGAATCCCAACATAGTTCACACCCTGAAGCTCATTCCATGGCAGACCCAACCTCTACCCCTTCTGCCACATACTCTCCTGACCCCATGGGGGATCCCCAAATCCCTACCCAGAGTCTCAGTTCCTCCTCTTTTTTTTTTTGTACTGGGGATTGAACCCAGTGACATTCTACCTGTGAGCTATACCCCTAACCCCTCTTATTTTTTATTTTGAAACAGGGTCTTGCTAAGTTGCTGAGGCTGGCTTTGAACATACAATCCTCTGTCTCAGCTTCTCAAGTCAGGCATGCACCACCACGCCCACTAGTCTCAACCCTCTCAACCCCAGCTATGTTTTAAAGAAGCCCTGGATCCCCAGGGTTCCTGAATAAGATGGGCTGGTCAAGGGAGCTAGAAGGTACCAGAAGGGCAGCAAGTGAGTCCAAATGTTGAGGGTCTCATTTGTCATCTGGAAAAGGCTGAGGATGCAGGCAGTGGCGGAGCTCTGCGGGTGCCGGTAGCCAAAGAGGATGCCCTGCTCATGGAATACCTGCAGAAGGGGACACAAAGGGGCACCGAGATGAGACGACAGGGTGGCCTGAGGATCTCAGGTGGGACATCCCCAGTCAGTATTGAGTTTTCTCCTAAGCTGTGGACTGGGTACGGGGGACACTTGAACAATTCCCTGACTTCTCAACCTGTTCCCCTCTCTCCCTCCTCCCCTCCTAGGAGCTCCTAAAATCCCACGCCCTCCAAGAAGTCTCCAGCCAGCTAGAGGAGAGAAGCCAAGGGCCAGGCTCTCTTCCCGAGTGAGGCCCATCTCTGCATTCCCAGATGCACTTACTCTTGGCATGAATGTTGCCTAAGAATCTGTTTTTGCACCCTCTGCCTGGGGCCTACAGCCTGGTCTTGGGATGTCTTCGCATTTGGCTAACATATATGCTGCTTGTCTGAGCCAGCATGCCCCAGATGTCAGGGGCTACTGGGAAGATTTCTGCAGAAGATCCCCCTGTGCCAGGAGATACTCGCAAGGCGCTTCACAAAGGCCTTTTGATGATGAGGACTATGATGCTGGGGCCTGGACTGTGAGAAGAGGAGGCTTGCCACAGTGGGGCCCACAGAGCCACCCCCCAGGCAGCTCACAGGGTGAGTCCCCCCAAAACACCCCAGTCAGAAACTTGGACTGGTCAGGTAAAATATAGGCTATCAACCTCCCTTGAGTATTGTGTTATATCCATTAAAAATGGCAACTGAGCTGGGCGTGGTGGCACACACTTGTAATCCCTATACTTAGGCGGCTGAGACAGGAGGATCACAGGTTTGTGGCCAGCCTCAGGAACCTAGTGAGACCCTGTTTCAAAATAAAAGAATAAAATAGGACTGGGGGTGTAGCTCAGAAGTAGAATGCCTCTGGGTTCCATCCCCAGTACCCAAAAAAAAAAAAAAAAGGCAACCGAACTAGGCATGGTGGCGGTGCGCCTATAATCCCAGTACATGGGAGGCTGAGACAGGAGGATCACAGGTTCGAGACCAGCCTCAGCAACTTAGTGAGATTCTGTTTCAAAATAAAAAATAAGAGGGGTTAGGGGTATACCTCAGAGGGAGAACACCCCTGGATTCAATCCCCAGTACCAAAAAAAAAAAGAAAAGGTAACTGGGAGAATACTGAGATACTGAGACACGAGGGTCAACAGCTCCGGATGCAATAATAAGTGAAGAAAAGTGAGTGTGCATTGTATTCCTGCCATGATTAAAGAACTGTGGAGATGCAAGTACTTATGGTGGGGCAGAGGCCGAGAGTAACACGGGAAAGTGAAGAGTCTAATGTGTTGAGGTAGTAGGATTATAGGTCACTTTCCCCCTTCATTTGACTTAGACCGAGGTTCCTCAATCTTGACCCTACTGGCATTTGCGGCCCCATAGTTCTTCACTGGGGGAGGGCTGGCCTATGCATCATCCGGCAGTGGGCATGGCCTCTTCTATGAGATGCCAGTGGCTCATACTGTGCCCCCACACGTGCCAAGTTGCTACAGCCAAAAATGTCCACGGATATTGCTGAATGTCCCCTGCGGGTGGCATCTCTTCCAGTTTAGAACCACTGATTTAGATGAATGTTGTCATAACTTTTGAAAGTGAAATCATAAAGGAGTGGGTTGACTGAGGCAACTGAGAACAAAGATAATATCAGTCATCAAGATGTAAGTCAAGACACAAGGCATTTTAAAACTTCCCCTTTGTTTTTGTGCAGGCGGAGGGAAAGGTCGAAAGCTCTCCAACCCACCCTTGTCTCTCACGTGGGTCACCAACTTCTTCCTTAGGCGAGGCCTCCATTCAGAATGCACAACACCGACTGGGGGCATAGCTCAGTGGTACACTGTGTGCTTAGCACCACCAGGCCCTGAGTTCCATCTCACCAGCATGTTCCATCCCCCCAGATGGAACACAGCGGTGCTAGCTCGTAAGGTTCCCAGTCAAGAGGCCCCACTGCAGTAAAGAAAGTGAGGGCCTACCAGAGTAGAGTCAGAGTTAAGCCCCCGAGCTGCCATGTGACCTTGAGCTGGACCACAGCTCTGGGGTCTCCGTATCACACATATAAAGAGGGAAGGCAGATGGCCAGATGGGAGGAACGTCCCCTTCCGGCAGCAGCGCCAAGCTTTAGGGAACTCTTAGTTCATTGCTGGGTAAAACTGGTCAACCAGCAGGAAGGGAGATAGTTCAGTTGGCTAACGACCCCATGAAGAAATGAATGAGGTTGGGGTCTTAGCTAATAAAATGATCCACTCTGGTTTTTGATTCACCATTCAATTCTGCTGATGTTCATGGTTTACAGTGGACAGACTCCTAGAGTGGGTAACAGGAATCCTGACCCACAGCTTCCCACCCCACCAGGGCTAACCACAAAGAGGCAAATGGGCCTGTGGCCTTCAGCCTTCGATGCACGTGGAGAAGGATGCCTGGTGCTCAGTGTGCATTCCGAAGGCCCTCCAGCAGAAAACATGGCCCCCGGGAGCTTTCCACTGGTCCTACCATTCCACCTTCCAAGTTCTTTACTTTCTTCCTTAAAAAAAATTTTTTAAATGAGTCAAAGCATTGGCTACTTATTAAAATACGAAGACTCCAGAAAGGAACAATCATTATTAATTAATCACTTTTTCATATGAAGTAGTTAAGGAGATCCTTGTTTAAAAAATGATTCAATGGTATGTGGGAGGCTGAGACAGAAGGATCTCAGGTTTGAGGCCTGCCTCAGCAACTTAGTGAGACCCTCAGTAACTTAGCAAGATCCTGTTTCAAAAAAGAAAGGGCTGAGGGTATAGCTCAGAGGTAGAATGCCCCTTGGATTTAATCCCCAGTGCCCCCTCCTCCCACCAAAAAAACAAACAAAAAAAAAGAATTCAATGGCCAAGCACAATGACATCTGCCTATAATCCCAGAACTTGGGCTGCTGAAACAGGAGGATCACAGGTTTGAGGCCAGTGCACAGTAACTTAGCAAGTCTTTGTTTCAAAATAAAAATAAAATAGGGCTGAGAGTGTAACTCAGAGGTAGAACACTCCTGGGTTCAATCCCCACGTCTCTCTCTCTCTCTCTCTCTCACACACACACACACACACACACACACACACACACACACACACCAAGCAATGATACCCGTTAAAGCACGTTAAGGAAGACTTTATTCAGGACCACTGTGATAGGTATGAGGATCACTGCAATGGGGTCTTGCAGTGGGGGAGAGGCAGGGCTCAGCTCTGAATACAACATGGGCAAGTGGGAATTCACAGTCAAGGAGCAGGTGGGGTCAGTGGATGGAAATGACTAAGAGAAAAGAAACATCGGGGTAAAGAGGATCCTGGCTAAACTGACCTAATAGGATTCTTACTGAAGACGGACCAGGGCCATCAGACCTCACCTGGGGGATGGTGGCAGATGAGAAATGGGTCAGATACGGGAGGTGAGCAGATGCCGAGGATGGGAGGTTCTGGCTGATCTGACTTAACGGTGTTCTTTTGCTAACACTTGACTTTATAGAGGGCAGCAATGGGCCTGAGAGAAAGTTCGGAAGCCCAACTAAATTTTGACCAAGCAAAGAATCTTTGTCATAATGTGTAGCAAGGGACCTTGTGACCAGGGGCCAGTGAAAGCAAACACACTGCAGAGCCCGGGGCATGTGGGGGTGGACGGCCCGCGAGGAGGAGGCAGGCAGGGCTGCAGGAGCGCTCAGACATGGGGACAGCCATTGTGGACAGTGGCTGAGCAGGAGCCGGAGGAGGAGACCCTCACATTCTGCCCAGGGCGACTCAGCAGGTGACTGCTCTCCCTCTCCCTGTGGACCCTGGAATTCTGGCTGCCAAAGGGGGTGCTGACATACTCAAAAGCCAGAGGGGACTAACAGGGCTAGACAACTTTGCCAAATTTAGGAATCTGGTCCCAGACCTGGGGAGGAGATTTCGCCACCAAAGCCAGAGCTGGACACATAAAAAGAACCTGCCTCTCTCCAACCTGCTCTCCTGACCCCCGGCGTGGACAGCAAGGCAGTGGCAGCTGGATAAAGAATACATAAAAGACAGGGATCGCCGGGCGTGGTGGCGCACGCTTGTAATCCCAGTACTTTGGGAGGCGGAGACTGGAGGATCCGGGTTCGCGGCCAGCCTCAGCTCTCTCTCTGTCTGTCTCTCTCTCTCTCTCTCTCTCTCTCTCTCTCTACTTAGTGAGGCCCTCCGCAACTTTGTGAGACCCGTTTTCAAAATAAAGTATAAAAAATAGGGACGGGGGTGTAGTGCGGAGGTAGAACGCCCCTGGGTTCAATCCCTGGTACCGCAAAAAAAAGAAAAAAAAAAAGACAGGGATCACTCTGACCCAGGACAGAGATGTTCCAACTTAGAGTAGGAAGCCTGACCAGTCCCTGTCCTCTCCAACCTCAGCCTCTGTTAACTGGAACAAACTGCTAGCTTGTAGGCCCCCTCCTGCTCTGAGCCACTCTGAGCCCAGGAAAGGAGACACGGTCTCTCCCTCTTGCCACTCTCGACTCAGCAACGTGCCCTTCACGGAGTTTGTCTTCACAGAACGCATGCCACAAACATCACAACAGCGAATGAAACATTCGAAACGATTTTGTATTCCAAACCCAGGTTGACCCTACAGGCAAATTACAATCATTGTCTCAACACTCTGAAGCCTGGCTTCATTTCTAGGCATCCCGAGTCAGCAGGCACCTGCTTATTTGCACAGCGGAATTGATTTGTAGGACTCCACTTTGCATCCCTGGATACAGGCCGGGCGATTTAGAGCGAAATGAAATCAAAGTGTGTGCAGCCTATCATTTACAAGTGAGAATCCCCAGGCACTCAGGGTGGAAGGGCACAGCGCATGTTCCCTTTTAGAGTTTGCCACGGGCTCCAAATCTGAGAAGGCTCCTGGCATGCCAAGACCCCTGCGCACTTGCTAGCTGATACCTGAAATTCCGCAGCGACAGCTTGAAACCCTTTGGTTTTTTGAGCTATTAAATTGCAAATGACCTGGGGAAAGGATTGAGCATTCCTGGCAAGGCAGATGGGAGCAGATTCTGACAGCGGGAAGAGGCAAGCAGAGTGGGCTGGGGGAGAGGGCTGCATTTCCTGCCCAACTCTCATTGAATCCTTATAACCACCTTGTAAGGAAGAGCCTTTCATTGTCCTCATTTTGCAGAGAAGGAACCCGAGGCCTGGGGAGGTTGGAGCACTTATCCAGGTTCTCAGTCCCTTTCCCTGGCCTCTTGTGCATCACCCCTCGCTGCTGCTGCTGCTGCTGCTGCTGCTGCTGCTGCTGCTGCTGAGAAGCGCTCTGTTTACAGAGGGAACTCTCATCCCTTGGCCTAGGGTAGGAGCTTGGCCTGTCCGCACAGTCTCACAGTCTCAGCCTCTGTTTCTTCTTCTCCTCTCCTTCTTCTATTTGCAGTACTGGGGGTTGAACCCAGAGCCTCACACATACTGGGCAAGCATTCTACTACAGAGCTACATCCCCAGGCCTTTTTATTTCTTATTTTGAGACAGGGTCTTGTTAAGTTACCCAGTCTGGCCTCAAGCTTATGATTCTCCTGACTCAGCCTCTTGAGTCAGTGGGATTACAGATGTGCACTACTGAGAGTGGCCAGTTTCTTCTTTAAAGTGCTGTTACGGCCAGGCGTGGTGGCACATGCTTGTAATCCCAGTACTTGGGAGGCTGAGACCGGAGGATCCGGGTTCGCAGCCAGCCTCAGCTCCTTAGTGAGGCCCTCCACCACTTAGTGAGACCCTGTTTCAAAATAAAGAATAAAAAATAGGACTGGGGGTGCAGCCCAGAGGTAGAATGCCCCTGGGTTCAATTCCCAGTACCGCAAATAAATAAATAAATAAATAAAGTGCTGTTACAGACTGAATAGCGTTCCCCTCAAATTCCTATGCTGTAATAGTCCTAACTTTGGGATGGAACCGAGTTTGGAGATAAGGTCTTTCAAGAGGTGACGGATGAAAATGAGGTCATTAGAGTGGGTCCTAGAGTGGTCATTAGAGTGGGATCCAGACGGGCTGGTGTCTTTTTTTTTTTTTTTGGCAGAACTGGAAATTGAACACAGGGGCATTCTACCTCCAAGCTACACCCCCAGCCCTGTTTTTATTCTTTATTTTGAAACAGGGTCTCACTAAGTTGTGGAGGGCCTCACTAAGTAGCTGAGGCTGGCTGCGAACCTGCGATCCTCCTGTCTCAGCCTCCCAAGTACTGGGATTACAAGTGTGCGCCACCACGCCCAGCACGGGCTGGTGTCTCATGAAAGGAAGTGTGGTCGTCAGAGACACCAAGGGTATTTGTGTACAGAGGGAGAGCTGTGTGAAGAGGCGTGTGAAGAGCACCTGTGAGCTGAGGAGAGGTCTCAGAAGAAACCAACCCTGCCAACATCTTGATCTTGGACTTCCAGCACCTAGAACTGTGAAAAAAATAATGCTCTATGGTTTAAGCCACCTGGCCCATGGGACTTTATCATGGCAGCCCTAAAAAATGAATACCAGTGCGGAGGTTGGACCTCACCCTCCCTAAGCCAGCAAGCGCCTCTCAAACTTTCTTCTGCTGGTGTCCACAGATCACCTGAGGGGCTCACTGCACCTGGGTGGCTGGCATGAGAGTCTACCCTTCTAACAAGCTCTCAGGGCACACTGACGCTATAGCTGCCCAGCACCCAGATCACAAAAGGTATTCCCCCTAAGCAAGAGGGTCAATACGAACACAAAGACATGGCACAAAAAATAGAGCCAGTGGCTCATCTGGTGAGGTGTTTGCAGGCAGAGGGCAGGTCAGAGAGATGCAATGCAGCTGGCTTTAAAGATGGAGGAAGTGAGCCGGTGTGGGGGTGCACACCTGTAATCCCAGTGCTTGGAAGGCTGAGATAGGAGAATTGCAGGATCAAGGCCAGCCTCAGCAACTTAGCGAGACCCTGTTTCAAAATAAAAAATAAAATAGGGCTGGGGGTATATAGCTCAGAGGTCGAATGCCTCTCGGTTCCAAATAAAAATAAATAAATAAAAAAAGGAGGAAGTATGCCAGTAGTCACGGAAGGCAGGAGGCAGCCTCTGGGAGCTGGAAAGGGTAAGGGACAGGCACCAGCACTGTGATGTTAGCCCAGCGAGACCCATGTCAGACTTTCAATCTACAGAACCGTAGGACAAAAGTTTGTTATCTTAGTGGGTGCGTGGGTGCTAGGATCAAACCCACAGCATTGCACATGCTAGATAAACTCTACCCCTGAGCCCCAGTCTTGTTAACTTTCTTTTGTAAGCCACCAAATTTGTTATGGCGACAACAGAAAACTAATACAAAGTCAGAATTTGACCAAGTATCCAGATGCGTTCTTAGTGCTGGGCATGGTAGCACACAGTTTGAATTGTCTACTGGGGAAAATGATGGCTCTCTTTGGAACAATTCGAAGATTATGTACCACATTCTCCAATATGAGGCATCTTCCTGAAACATCAATTATTATCATTATTATTTTTACGTGGGGAGGGGGTACTGGGGATTGAGCTCAGGCACATTCTACCACTGAGCTACACCCCCAGCCCTTTTTATTTTTTACTTTGAAACAGGGTCTCATTAAGTTACCCTGGCTGGCCTCAAACCTACAGGTCCTCCTGTTTCAGCCTCCCAAATGGTATTACAGGTGTGTGCCGGACACTTCGCCACACATCAAATTTTAAACTACACTCATTCACACAATGAGAATACCAAATAAGTGCTGTTAAACACATTTAATTTAGACAAGATACATGGTACCTGGAAGAAACCAATGAACAGAGATCCTCGAATACTTAGAAATCTCCTCTTTGGTGGGAAATGACATTGATTTTGAATCTGAGCTCTACACTTATATTTGTTATGGGATATTGTTATCAAAACCTACAAAAATTGAGGTTTGCTTATTATGCTATTAAAGGAATTAAAACACTATTAAAGAATTAAAATCTAAGTTTGTTTATTTCAGAGCTTTACAATTTTCTTGTTGTATGAGGGGACATTTGTCAAGGTAGAAGAGAACCATCTTACATAACTATTTGCTTAACTTTGAAACTTTTAAGTATTTAGACATATGTTCTGTGACCTGCATTTATTCTGATTTGGATTCCACACGTGTCAGGGCAGGTCTGGTTTCATTTGAACACTGTGAGATCATTGCAAGGTAGGGATCGTCAACCCCACTTTACAGATGAGAAAACTAAAGCTCAGTGAAACGAAGTCTCCAATGCCATAATAAATAGCAATCATGGAAGTTTTCAGAAGGAAGAGATCACTGGACTCAGAGTGATGAAGGGAGGACCTAGAAGAATGACTGGGGGATTCTCACAGAATGACGGTTGATTAGATGTCAGGAAGGATCCTTCTAACTAAAATAATATGCTGGACAACATTTGTATTGTATACCAGATAAATATATCAGCAAGATGGCACAAAAGTAAGGAAGTCGCAAAGCCCCAAAACAAAAAGGAACTGGGAACCCTGGAAGGTAAGTTGCTTTCACCATCAGAGTTTCTGCTGTCAGACTTTGTAAGCAAGAGATGAAACCCAAGGCCCATCAAAGGTAGGGAATCTAATAGGAGACTTTGCCAATAAAGCTAGGATTCTAAAGATAAGTGAATGTGAAATAATTCCAACCAGGCAGAACGGGACAATATGGAAAGATACTGGAAACCCAAGTAAAATGAAAAGAAACAAAATATGTCCCAAGGACTCAGCACCATCGGCTAGTCTTCATATAGGTCTGTGGTCCAAATCCACACTACCTCTGTTGCCTATGAGTGGAAAAAGTCATTACAAATAAAGGTCAAAGTCGTGCAGTTCTCCCAGATAAGTCACAAAAGCAAGTACAAAGCCTCTCTGAACGAAGGCTATTCTAATACAAGTATGCACACCTGGAAACAGAACACCATGAGGGAGAAGCAGCACAATCAGTGGACAGCAGAAACAGAGTTCAAAGAATAAGACACTGAAATAAAAAATGACTGTGTTCAATATGTTTAAAGAAATAGCTTAATAATATGAACAGGAAACAAACAGATTTGAAAAGAACCTAATATAACTTCTAGAAATTTAAAAAAATTGAAATTTGAAAGACATTTAGCTTGGTGATGCATGCCTATAATCTCAGTTACTTGGGAAGCTGAGGCAGGAGGATCACTAGTTGCAGGCTAGCCTCAGCAACTTAGGGAGGCCCTGCTTCAAGATAAAAAATGAAAAGCGCTGGGGATGTAGCTCAGTGGTAAAGCATGTGCAAGGCCCTAGGTTCCATTCTTGTCTACCATGTGCAAGGCCCTGGGTTCAATTCCCATCCCCTCCAAAAACAGGTATGAAAAGCTTAAATAGAAGACTAAGCCTGTCTGAAGAGAAAATTAGTTAACTAAAAGTAGATACAAACAAAGTATCCAGAATGCAGTCCAGAGAGATTAAGAGATAGAAAAAAAATGAAAAAGCAAAAAAGGGACATGGAGAATATTTCTCCAGAAGAAGAAAATGTAATGTTTTGATGCGGTATTTGTAGAGATAGCTAATAAATTTCTAGAATTGTTGAAAGTCCTCAGATCCAAGAAGTCAAGTTAAGAGTGGTAGAGATGATGCTCACTCATATTCCATGCACTTTCCCAAATTTCCAAGACTTTTTTGCAGTTAGGTTGGAGCCCTGAGACTATTTCTAGTTAATGTTACTTCTAGGCTAGGACAGTTAAAAACAGTATGCCTTCTTGTAGTAGAAATCCCGATGCACTTCTTTTTGTGTGTGTGTGTGGTACCGGGGATTGAAACCAGGGGCGTTCTAACTCTGCGCTACACCCCCGGCCCTATTTTTTATACTTTATTTTGAAACCGGGTCTCACGAAGTTGCCGAGGGCCTCACTAAGGAGAGAGAGAGAGAGAGAGAGAGAGAGAGAGAGAGAGAGAGACAGGGAGAGAGAGAGAGAGAGAGAGAGAGAGAGAGAGAGAGCTGAGGCTGGCCACAAACCCGGATCCTCCGGTCTCCGCCTCCCAAAGTACTGGGATTACAAGCGTGCGCCACCACACCCGGCCCAATGCACTTCTGAGGGACTCTTCCCCACTGTGAACTGAATGGCTCTTAGCTCTATGAGAATTACTTTTAACTAAAGAGTAATACCTTGCCTACCTTTCCTTCTTTATATTTCCTCCTCAGGGCAGTCCACATCCGCTGAGGAGGGTTACAAAGTCCCGGCCTCCTTTTCTCATTTGGACAACTTTGGAAGGCCAACCTGCCTCCAGAGCTCCCATGTGAGGGGTGGAGGCCTCTGATATAACTTCTCCTCCTACCCCATCCTGCGTCCCTCACTTCCTTACAGGGGTCATTCCTGAGAACAGTCCCTGTCAATTTCCTGCACGTGAATCTTTATCTGAGAGTCTATTTCTGGAGAAACCAACCTAAGACGGCCCTTTCTCTCTTCCCCTTTTGTAGGACCTTGGAGGTCACATGTACCAAATGGTGTAGCTTGGACATGGTGGATCTTCCATCCACGTGGGTCCCTCAGTCCTCATGGACCACTTTGTAAGATGAAGCGAAATACACCTTTTCTATGTTGTCACTGAGGGATCTCGTGTAATTTTGAAGCTCAGCATAGCCTACCTCTTCCTGTCTAGTACAGCTATTCATGTTAAAATAGTTGAAGTAAGCTGGGCTTAGTGGTACATACCTGTAATCCCAGTACTTGGGAGGCTTTGATGGGAGGATTGCAGGTTGGAGGCCAGCCTCAGCAACCTAGCAAAACTCAGCAACCTAGCAAGATTCTGTTTCAAAACAAAAATAAAAAGGGCTGGGGGTGTAGCTTGGAGGTAGAATGACCCTGGGTTCAATCTCCAGTACCACACACACAAAAAATTGAAGTATCCTTTAAACTAATAGATATAAAACAAGTAGAGGGGGAAATAGAACATGAAAAATAAAATAATGTAAAAATTCATAGCAAGCAAAGAAGGAAGTTACAAATAGAAAGGACAATAAATTCATGCAAGATAATTGAAACAGATGTAAATATATCAACAGTCATTATAAATATAAACAAACTGAACTGTCTAGTTAAAAGACAAATACTCCCAAACTAAAAATCCAACCATAGGCTGTTTATACAAGACACAGTTAAAATATAACAACAAGGAAGGATTAAAAGTCAAAGGAAAGGGAGATAAACCAAAAAAATGATAATAAAAGCAACAAAGCTGGAATTGCTACATTGATGGATTCTAAGACAAAAAAAAGCAATACTAGATATAAAGATCATTATAAAATAACAGGAACTTTACTTCACCAGGAAGATACAATAAGTCTCTAAATACATAAAGCAAAAATTAACTTATCTATGAGGAGTAACTCACAAATCTGTCAACATGGTAGAAGACTTTAACATATCTCAAATAAGGATAGATAACTAACAATGTTTTACCTTGAGCTGGGTGCAGTGGTGCACACCTGTAGTCCCAACTACTTGGGAGGACTGCTTGAGCTTACAAGTTTGAGACCAGCCTGGGCTTTATAGAGATACTTGGAAGGAAGGAAGGAAGGAAGGAAGGAAGGAAGGAAGGAAGGAAGGAAGGAAAGAAAGATATAATGGACATATATGGAATATGGCCCCCAACAATTGGAGGCTGTATTATTTTAGAACATACTTATATTTATGAAAATTGATCATGTTTTAAGCCATCAAGTTAGTTTAAATAAATTTCAAGAATTAGAATAGTACGGGGAGCAATCTCAGACCATAATTAATTAGGTTAAAGCCAATAACATAAAAACATTTCCCTTATACCACTTCTGTTACATGTGAGAATACACCAACATCATTCTCGGTACTTCATATGGGTGCGGGGAGGCGGGGGGGGGGACACTAAGAGCTCTGTGCATGTATGTTAACATCAAATAGATATTCATTGTGATGTTAGACTACAATGCACCAATAAAAGCATGTTTTAAAAAAAAAAAACTCCATACAGGGCTGAGGATGCAGCTCAGAGGAAGTAGCTCAGCTTCTCTGGCAAGTGTGAGGCCTCTGGGTTCAATCCCCAGCACCTAAAATAAAACAATACAAAACAAAACACCACTCCATTCACTTGGAAGCAGGCATTACCATATGATCCAGCAATTCCTCTCTAGATATGTATCCAAGAGCGTGCAAAATATGCTCACCAAAAACTTGTACAGGAATGTTCATAGCATTATTTTAATAGCCAAAAATAGAAATAACTGTCTATAAACTGATGAATGAATAAAAAACTGTGGTATATCCATTCACTACAATATCATTCAGCTATAAAAGTAAATGAAGTGCTGATATGTCCTGATGAACTTTAAAAACTTTATGCTAAGGGAAAGAATACAGTCTAAAGAGGCCATAAAGTATATGATTCCATTTATATAAAATACTAATAGGCAAGCTGGGCGGTGGCGCACGCTTGTAATCCCAGTACTTGGGAGGCTGAGTCAGGAGGATCACAAGTTCGCGGCCAGCCTCAGCTACTTAGTGAGGCCCTCCACAACTTAGTGAGACCCTGTTTCAAAATAAAGAATAAAAAATAGGGCTGGGGTGTAGCTCAGAGGTAGAATGCCCCTGGGTTCAATCCCCAGTACCGCAAAAAAAAAAAAAAATACTAATAGGCAAAGCCATATAGACAGAAAGTAGATCAGAAGTTGCCAGGACCCAGGAGGGAGGAAAGCGGAAAATAGTTGGTAATGAATAGTTACTTTCTGGGATGATAAAAATGTTCAAAAACTGATGGTGGCGGTGGTTTTGTGCTATGTACTCTGTGTGCCAACATACTAGAACTCAGTGCACGTACACTTTTTAAAGGGTGAATTTTATAATATGTGATTTATATCTCGACATAGCTATTATTGAAAGAAAATCTTCCCACAGAGAAAATCCAGCTGTAGGGCTAGGTTGTTCTCTGCATAACTCCACACGTTGCCTTTCACATAGAACAAAAGGTACATGCTAGGGCTCGGGGTGTGGCTCAGTGGTTGAGCGCTTGCCTAGCGTGTGTGAGGCCCTGGGTTCCATCCCCAGAACCTCAAGGAAAAAAAAAGGCAAATGGAGCTTCCTTGTAGTTGGGCAATATGGTGGCCTTGCCCAGGCAACTTTGCCAACCATTCAGGAATGCATAATTCTGATATGATTTCTTTCATAGAATAAATAGGCACTAATCTCCAACTTACTTGTGGTTGGTATAATCTGAATCTCAAGTTCAGACAAGGACACAACAAGAAGGAAGAATTATAGGCCAACTCCAACAAGGAAATATTGCAGTCTAACTCATTAAATAGATATAAGGATCCTAAACAAAATATTAGCTAACTGATTCCAGCAATGGATTGAAAAGTTATTACATCATAACCCAGCTATATTTAGACCAGGAACAAAAAGGTTGGTTTAACCTTAGTGAATCAAAAGAAGTAGTTCATGAATTAGCAACTTAAGTCATACATGATTGTCTCAAAAGATATATTAATAGAGAAAAGGGTTTGTAAAATTCATAATTAAAAGGAAAAATCCAAGCCAACCAGGAATATTAAGAATATCCTTAATCTGCTACAGATTATTTACACACACATACACAAATGTATTACATGGTAAAATGCTGAAAGCATTCCTTTTGATTAAAGTCAAGAACAATACAAAAATGCCTGCAATCATGACTCCAATCACACTTTTTTTTTTTTTTTTTGCGGTACCGGGGATTGAACCCAGGGGCGTTCTACCTCTGCACTACACCCCGGGCCCTATTTTTTATACTTTAATTTGAAACCGGGTCTCACGAAGTTGTGGAGGGCCTCACTAAGTAGAGAGAGAGAGAGAAAGAGAAAGAGAGAGATAGGGAGAGAGAGAGAGAGAGAGAGAGCTGAGGCTGGCCGCGAACCCGGATCCTCCGGTCTCTGCCTCCCAAAGTACTGGGATTACAAGCGTGCGCCACCACACCCGGCTCCCATCACACTTTAATAACTTCCCAGACCATTCTGATGTTGGTGATCCAAGCACCCAATTTGAGAAATTCCGAGCTGGAGAAACAATTTCTCTATTGGGATGGTTCCTTGTTCCGGGGTGCCCGACCCCACCCACCTAACACTGCCACCAGCCACTTATCTGGCTATGCGTCCTTTGCCTCATAAAAATCCGCTATTTTACTTTCTTTGGATCTTCACACCAGCCCTGTGAGACTAGCAACAGATATTACCTTACAGATAGGGAAACCGAGGCTCAGAGAGGTTCTGCTTCCCCTCTAGACACAGGGCATCCTCCTGCTTGGCTCCTACTCCTTGGCTAAGGCATCTGGGACCAGGGGATGTGTTTACCTGTAGCCCCTGGGTTAAGGCTGTAGTTAATAAAAGATTCTCAACCAGCTGTGATGGTGCATGCTTGTAATCCCAGTACTTGGGAAGCTGCATGTAACAGGAAGATCACAGGTTCAGGGACAGTCTCAGCAACTTAGTGAGACCCTCAGCAATTTAGTGAGACCCTGTTTCAAAATGAAAAATAAAAAGGGCTGAGGGTATAGCTCAGTGGTAGAATGCCTCTGGGTTCAATCCCAAGTACTAAAAAAAAAAAAAATTCTCAATTTGACACAAAAATGTCCTTGGTTCCTAGCCAAGTACCCTAATGTTGCCTATGAACTTGCTGACTAGACCTTAATGTTTTGTCTCTAAATTAAGTCTGTGGGCTGGGTGTGGTGGTGCACGCTTGTAATCCCAGTACTTTGGGAGGCGGAGACCAGAGGATCTGGGTTCACGGCCAGCCTCAGCTCTCTCTCTCTCTCTCTCTCTCTCTCTCTCTCTCTTTAGTGAGGTCCTCCACAACTTCGTGAGACCCGGTTTCAAATTAAAGTATAAAAAAAAAATAGGGCCGGGGGTGTAGCGCAGAGGTAGAACGCCCCTGCGTTCAATCCCCGGTACCACAAAAAAAAAAATAAATAAAAATAAATAAATAAATGAATGAATGAATAAATAAATAAAGTCTGTGTAGGAATCAAAACTTAGATATTTATTTCATTTCTTAAAATGTTTGTTCAAGCCAGGAGTGATAGTGCACGCCTTTAATTTTAGTATTTGGGAGGCAGAGACAGGAGGATTGCAGGTTGGAGGCCAGCCTCAGCAACCTAGCAAGATCCTGTTTCAAAATAGAAAATAAAAAGGGCTGGGGGTGTAGCTCAGAGGTAGACTGTCTCTGGGTTCAATCCCCAGTACAAAAAAGAAAAAAAAAGAGGAGGAGGAGGAGGAGGAGGAGGAGGAGGAGGAGGACGACGACGATGACGACGACGGAAAGGATGTGTGTTCAAATCTTTTATAGTCCCCTAATGTACCCAAGTCTATTTGTAGTGCAAGGGAGACTAGACGTTGCGGCATATATACAAGCCCCGCCTTCTAAGACAAGGGAGAAACTGCGCCTCCCTGTGAGCAATCTACAGGCCAGGAATGTGCCAGGACTGTGACCCTGGTGACGCTGAGAGGTGGGCACACTCCTCCTGCTGATGGATTAGCCCAGAGAGGGTGGGCAAGTGGCCTAGACCACACAGCTGGATCACACGCAAGAGGCAGCCCTACAGGGCGGCCTGCAGAGGTCCACCGGACAGCTGATGGAGCTCAGGGAAGGGAGCAGGCACTGAAGAAGGGATCAAGAAGAAGAGAGACTGGAGGGAAAGTGGGGAGAGGAAAGGCTTCTTCAAACAGAAATGGAGAGAAGAGGGGGTAGATCTGGCGGGGGAATACAGACACCATGGGTGTGGCTAGAGAAGAGGCCTGTGGATGGAGGCGGTGGGGATGGTGGGTGAAGGCCGGGATGGGCGACCAGGGTTCAAGATTGGGGCAGAGCTTTTCAAAGTTCTACCAATGGAAGTGCCCTGGAGGCATAGTGGAGCTGATCATAATAATGCCAACTGACACTGCTGACGTGTGCAGGCCTGACACACGCTCTCTTGGACCGTATGCCAGGCACTTTGCATGGGTTGTCTCTTTTAATCCAAACCCCGACCCTAGGAAGCAGACACAGTTGTCACCCCCACTTTACAGATGTGGAGACTGAGGAGAGATATTATCTTGCCGGAGGTCACTCTACAAACCAAGTATGGGACACACCAAAAGTAAGCTTGACGTGTGTAAGAAGCCTCCCGTGTTAAGTATTCATACAAATTGTGTGTTTTATCCTGAATATATTTGCATCTGTTTTCATTCCAAAAAAATGCCTTTCCCCCTAAATCCTCCAGTGAAACGCCCTCCACGCAGGCGGAGGCGCTGTTATCTCTGTGTCTTCATGAACCCTGGGCATGGTACTTGGAAGCCCAATAGTGGCTACTGGAGCCTGGGAAAGTTTTGAAGCACACAGGGGAGGCAGGGGTAACATGGCGTCTCTGCCTGCAACTAGTGGCATCTCTCTAAAAGGGAAACTCTCACCCCGTCGTTTATATACAGTCAGAGGACATGCTCGCCTCAGCCTCTCCCAACCCTGACCTACACACCCAGGGAGACACCCACATCCCCACCCCGAGTCCCAGACCTGCTCCAAACTCCCCATCTCCCAAATCCTATCCAGTCCTCAGGCTCATCTTAAAGATCACCCCCTCCACGAAGCTGCCCTGGTCCCTTCCTCCCTCATGAGAGAAGCGGCCAGTCCTCTTCTGCTCTACCATTTGACCCTAACTGGCTTTACAAAATGCTGTGCACATTTTAAAATCTTCCTGAGCAACATTCAAGTCCCTTAAGAACAGTACTTGTATGCGGTTCTTCTCTGAATCCTGTAATGTCTTGCACACAGTAAGCAGTCAATACAAATGTCATAAGTGAATAAATCAAAGAATCCCACTGTGTTCCTGCTAGTCATGGCTGCTAACGCTCCATGCATGGGTAGAATCACACTGGGAGAGAAGGCGATGGCCCTGTGGGGACGGACTGTGTTCTACTCAGCAGTGTCATGGGAACTGGCCTGAGTTTGCCTGGTACCTGCGACCTTCCTCATCTGTCCCACCAAACAGCTCTGCATTGCGACGGCTCCCCCAGCGCCACCTTCCAGGAATTACATAGTGTCCCAGGATTCGGGGGTAGGGCCTGGCCTCTTCATCTTCCGTTTGTGACTCTAGGTGTGTTCAGGAATTATTTTTCAGGGGACGATTGTGAGTGCTGGGTGATCAGTTGAGGAGAAAGGGCCCTTGTCTTCGGTGGCATCCTCCAAATGAACCTTCCCATCATGAAATGACATCGACTCTTCTTCAGTCCAAGAGGAAGGAAATCTGACACCAGGGCATGGGTGTGGTGACATGTTTTCTTTGCAAGGAAAGGAGGTGGGTACACCATTGTGTCCAGCACACAATCAGAATGTTGTCCCCTGTCATCTGTGTGTGTGTAGGTGTGTTTGTGTGTGCGTGCACATGTGCACACTGCGGATGGAACATAGGGTCTTGTATATGCAAGGCAAACTCTACCACTGAGCTATACCCCCAGCCCTTTTTATTTTGAGGCAGCGTTTCGCTAAATCACCCAGGCTGGCCTCAAACTTGCATTCCTCCTGTCCCAGCCTCTCATGCACTGAGATTACAAGCATCACGCCCAGCTCCCAGCTCTTTTTGTTTTTAATTTTTGAGTCAGGGTGTCACTAAGTTGCCCAGGCTGGCCTCAAACTTGTGATCCTCATGCCTCAGCCTCCAAAGTTGCTAGGATTACAGTTGTATGCCCTGTTCTTCTGTCTTATTAAAGCAGATTATAAGCGAGTCCCATGTATGTCAGGATGGCTTCCCAGGCCCCAGTGTCCATGGAAGGGTAGTGTTAAGGCCCATTCCGCAGCTCTCTCCATACCCCCAGGCCTGGCCTGGGTGGGCCTCCTGCAAGAGGTGACAACAAAGCCACACTGCGGTGACTGCTCCGCTGGCCTGCATTCAAGCACCCGCAGGAGTGTCCAAAAAACAACTCCTGCCAGCCAGCTGCTGCCAGCTTCCTCTGGTTAGCCTCGATCTGTAACTTTGATGACTTTGCTTCTGGATGGCACACAAATGTCGCAGGGCAGGCCAGTGGCGTCAACAGTTTGGGGATCACTTCCATCTCCAGGTTTGGTGCATGGTGGGGCAGGAGGTGCTAATCTCCCCTTGGAGGGCTTGGGAGGGGAGCTTTGAGGAGAGGGGCCTGCACAGAGCAAACTGGTTGGAGACAAAGAGTCCCCCTGCCACAGGGCCAAGCCCTGGTCACACCCTGGAATTTGACCACTGCAACAACAGAGCACATACCTGGGGCACCTGGTCTATGCTGAACAGCGTGGGGAGCTTGAGGCTCAGCATCTTCATGCCGGGTTGGCCAGGCCGGTGGGGACAGGCCCTGCCTCTCACCAGGCTCGCTCAAAGTGCAGACATGCCTGAGGTGCCCGGGCTGCTTCCCTGCAAGAGGACAGCATAGAGAAATCAAGTCAGTCTCCACCTAACTCTACCCACATCAGGGAGGTCAGACCCCAACCACGGGACTCATGCTTGCTAGCGAGGGCAAAAACCCTGAGCATTCCTGAAAGCAAAGCAGCAGACCTTTCAGACTGCCGAGCACTCACTCCAGGAGTGCTGGAGGGCGGCGATCAGATCATTCTGAGTGTCTTGTCCTGCAAAACCCATATCCTGAATCAAACCAATCTCTTATGGGGTGTGAAGAAATAGGGCCTTGGGGAGGTGATTAGGTCAGGAGGGCTTCAGCTTCATGAGTGGGGTCAGTGCCCTTGTTTAAGAGGCCCCAGGAAGCTTGCTAGCCACTTCCGCCATGTGAGGACACTGTGAGAAGGTGCCATCTACGAGGACGGTCCCCTCCTAGGCACCAAATCAACTCGCACTTTGATCTTGGACTTTCCAACCTCCAGGACTGTGAGCAATAAATTTCTGTTGTTTATAAATGACCCAGTCTAAGGTATTTTGTTATAATAGCCTGGACAGACTGAGACAGTGGTCAGAAAATTATGGAGCCAGAAAGGGCTCAAGAGGTCACCCAATGCCCTCGTGTTACACACGAGGGTCAGAGGGGTGGAGGAACTTTCCCAGAGCTGCACAGCTGGGGAAAACTGGAGCCACTCACTCTCCACCACACCACAGGCCGCCCCTGGGCAGACAGCAGGACCTTAAGCCTGTGTCAACCTAGTGGGCAGAAGAGGAAGGGGAACTGTGCTCCGCACCATGGAAAGAGAAGTGGCTCTTCCAGATGGTTGACCAGAGCTTGGTTGCCCTAGACGCATGAAGGAACCAGGCCAGGCCGATAAATCCAAGGCGCGTGCTGGAGACAGAGCCACTGGATTTTGGGTTTTTGTTTGTTTGTTTGTTTGTTTGTTTTTTTCCTGTACTGGGGATTGAACCCAGGGGCATTCAACCATTGAGCTACACTCCCAGCCCCTTTTTATTTTGAGACAGTATCTTATTAAGTTGCACAGATTGGCCTGGAATTTTCCATCCTTCTGCCTTGGTCTCTTGAGCAACTGGGATTACAGATGTGCGCCACCACACACAGCAAGACAAAGCAACTAGCAACAAGAAATAAGGTTGCTTAAACACAGGCGTTTAAGCAACCTGTAAGTTTAACCTGCAGTTTAGCAGCTGCAAGTCATGTGAACTAGAGAAATCCAAAGCTCTTGAAACAGGCCTGAGGAACAGAAAAACTCCAGTTGGTTTAGCAAAGAAAGGCAGGGCTAAGACTTCATCAGTCAATGCCTCCTCCTCCCCGTCATCATTGAGCCAAAGTCTACTGCCTCGTTAGGTCCCTCCTCAAGTCCGCGTCAACCACAGGGGTTCTTTCCCTGCCCTAAAGGCCTGGCCTGTGCCTCCTAGTGGCATGAACCAGTCTACCTACAGTCAAAACTGACTTCCAGAGCTCATCCGCCCCCTTCAGGAGAATCCTCCCTGGCTGGATGGAAACTCAGGGCGATGCCTGGCATCCTGGGGCTTTATCAAATGTCCATTTCATCAAGTAGTGGGGCTCATCCTTTGCACCTAAAGTGGTTTTGGTTTTTGTGACTTGTTTACTTTTGTTTATTATATTTCTTTATGTTCTCTTTGCTATTATCTGGAGCCATGTAGCAAAATACCATCGGTTTACATTTTACTATTATAAATATGCTTCTTTCTTTAAAAATACCGATGTAAGCATGATTCACAATAGGCGAATATGGAAGCAAATAGGTGTCCACCAACCGATGAGTGGATGAACAAAATGTAGTACACACACACAATGAAATATCATTTGACCTTAAAAAGGAAGGAAATTCTGACATATGCTTCAACATAAATGAACCTTGAAGACCTTCTGCTAGGTGAAGTGAACCAAAATTTATTATTTACAAAAGAATAAATAATGTGCAATTCCACTAACACGAGGTACCCAGAGTGGTCAGAGTCATAGAAACAAACAGGAAGTAGAATCATGGTTACCAGGGCCGGTGGGAGGGGAGTGCCAGGAAGTGTTTCATGGCCTCAGAGTTTCTATTTGAGATGATGGAAAAAGCTTTGGAGGCAGATGGTGGTGATGGTTGTACAACAGTGTGAATGTGCTTAAGGCCACTGAACTGTACACTTAAAATGGCAAATTTTGTGATATACATATATATATTTTGTGACAATGAAATAATTATGTAACATTTCAAAATTAAAGAATAATAAAGAAAAATATATTTTAGTACTGGGGATTGAACCCAGGGGCATTTTACCTCCAAGCTACACCCCCAGCCCTATTTTACTTTTTATTTTGAAACAGGGCCTTCTAGGTTGCTGAGTCTGCCCTTAAACCTGCAATCCTCCTATCTGGCCTTCTAAGTACTGGGATTACAGATGTGCACCACCATGCTCAGCAGAAAATAATTTTTTAAAAGTTCAGGTGCAGCCGGGCGTGGTGGCGCACGCTTGTAATCCCTGTCTTTGGGAGGCGGAGACATGAGGATCCGGGTTCACGGCCAGCCTCAGCTACTTAGGTCCTCCACAACTTCGTGAGACCCGGTTTCAAAATAAAAGTATAAAAAATAGGGCTGGGGGTGAAGCTCAGAGATAAAATGCCCCTGGGTTCAATCCCCAGTACCACACACACAAAAAAGTTCAGGTGCATTTTACCCATGTTAAAAATAAAAGTTAACCCTTTACAAACAATACTGATGTGTAAATGTGTCACGGTACACCTTGGCTTCTTCATGTCTAAATCACAGAGCTTCTCACTCTCAAAAGCTCCACTCACTTTCCTAGTGGCAGGACAAAGGCTCAGGACTACAGGAAACTCCAGCTCATCAGAAAAAAACCCCAAATGATCCTGGGAACCAGGACTGGGTCCCTAAATTCTCCCTGGATTTGACTCAGTGTCGTGGGCAAGAAAAAGAAACGCATGGTCCTCCATCTCATAGTACACATCATCTAGATCAGATGACCAGGCTAACTGTGCAAAGAAGATGAGACCCATTCATTCCTTCATTCTTCACTGTATACTGCTGCTTTTTTTTTAAAATTTTGTACTAGGGATTGAGCCCAGGGGCAGTCAACTGCTGAGCTATACCCCCAGCCCTTTTTATTTTTCATTTTGAAACAGGGTCTCACTAAGTTGCCGAGGCTGGCTTCAAAACTGTAATCCTCCTATACCAGCCTCTCAAGTACTGGGATTATAGGTGTGTGCCTCCACACCTGGCTTGTATTCTGCATTTTAATCATGTGGAAATAAAAGTAAGGGATAAAGTAATAGTTGTCTATTCTTTGTAGGCTGTAGCAGCTTTAAGGAAAAGCTGAGAATTTAACTGATATAAAAATTATACTAAACCAGGTACAGTGGCAAACACCTGTAATCTCAGTACTTGGGAGGTTGAGACAGGAGGATCATAGGTTTGAGGTCAGCCTCGGCAACTTAGCAAGGCCCTCAGTAACTTAGCAAGACCCTGTTTCAAAATAAAAAATAGGCTGGGCGTGGTGGCGCACGCTTGTAATCCCAGTACTTTGGGAGGCGGAGACTGGAGGATCCGGGTTCGTGGCCAGCCTCAGCGTGCGCTCGCTCGCTCTCTCTCTCTCTCTCTCTCTCTCTCCCTGTCTCTCTCTCTCTCTCTCTTTCTCCTTAGTGAGGCCCTCCGCAACTTCGTGAGACCCGGTTTCAAAATAAAGTATAAAAAATAGGGCCGGGGGTATAGTGCAGAGGTAGAATGCCCCTGGGTTCAATCCCCGGTACCACAAAAAAAAATTTTTTTTCAAAATAAAAAATAATAAGGGCTGGGGGTGTGGCTCAGAAGTAAAATGCCCCTGGGTTCAGTCCCCACTACCAAAAAAATTCTCTATATATTAAATTAAATATATATATACATTAAATTGAATATATATTAAATTAATAATATATATATTTTTTTAATGGGAAGTAGACATCTTCTCTATCATTATATTCCTTTACTACACAAGGGCAAAAATTATGAATAAGACAGTCTATAGAAAAATAAATGAGACAGATATGTATCTGTATTAGTCAGGGTTCTGCAGAGAGAAAGAGCCAATAGGATATAGAGATGGAGATGGACGGACACAGGAGATGGGATACTCTAGGGGAATGTGCTCACACAATTATGGAGGCTGACAAGTCCTAGGACCGGCTCTCTGCAGACTGGAGACCCTGAGATGCTGGTTGTATGACTCGGTCCAAGTCCAAAAGCATCAGAACCAAGCAAGCCGATCCTGTAACTCTCAGTCCAAGGCTGAAGGCCCAAGAAGCCCAGGGGGGTGGGCACTGGTGTGAGTCTCAGAGTCCAAAGCCAGGGAAACTAGAGTTCTGATGTCCAAGGGCAGGAGAAGAGGGGTGTCCTGATTAGGGAGAGAGACACTTCCCCTTCCCCTGCCTCTCTCCTCTCTCTGTGCCCCCAGGCCACTGGGGTGCGTTCTCCCTCTCAGCATCCCCATCTTCCTCTAGAAGCACCCTCACAGACACACCTAGAAGTAGTGGCCTAGCTGTCCTCTAGGTATCCCTTCATCCAGCCAGTGGATGCCTAAAATTAACCATCATAGCACCCAACTAACTAGCACGAGTCTCCCTGAGAGGAGAGGCCTCGCACCCACTCTGCCTCAGGCTGGCGCAGGCCCTCTGGTCTCTGCCTCATTCCATCGCCCCACCACAGCCCTCGGGAAGCCGGCCGAGCAGCAAAGGACCTGGGCGCTGCATTCCAACCACCCAGGTACAGAGACTGCGGCTGTCATTCCCCGTGCAACCCTGGGCAAGTCGCTTAACTTCCCATGCCTCAGTCTCCCCATCTGTAAAGTGGAAATAACACTGGCGCTCTCTCATAGTGCTGCTGCTGTGATTAGAAGAGACGACCCGAGTAAAGGGCTGCAATAAAGAAAGGTCCAACAGACACTGGCCATTATTCTTAATTTTCAGACAGGAAAATTAATTTCATATCTTATACACAGGAAAATCAAGGCATTGAAAAGTTAGGGGAGCTGCCCCGCTCGCACAGCTGGCAGGTTGTGGGATCTGATTTCTGCTTTGCCCGACAGTCTGTGGAAGGAGTCGGGGTGGAGGGAAGTCGGGGCTTCGTTGCACTGTGTCATTTGAGCTGAGGACTCCACTGCAGAGACTCTGCCTTCTGCAGGGCCCTCGGTTATGCCCCAGTGCCGTCGAGCAAATGGTTATATCCCCTCTAAGACGCATATGTTGAGACCTAATTTCCATATGATGATATTTAGAAGTGGGGCTTCAGGGGACAACTTGGTCATGGGAGCAGAACCCTCATGACCTGGCCCCCAGGGAGCTCGTGTGCCCTACTGCCACGTGTCAATGCTGTGAGAAGACACGGTGTCTGTGAACCAGATGCCAAGCCTGCCAGAGCTTTGATCTGGGGCTTCTCAGCCTACAGAACCATAAGAAATGAATTTCGGTGGTGTATAAACCACCCAGTCTGTGGTATTTTGTTATAGCAGCCTGAACGGACTAAGACACCCAGGGACCACTTTGAGGGTATGGAGGTTATAATGGTGCTAGGAGAGAGGTCACTTTTGCCTTACTGTAGTCAAAGATGTCCACTTTTCTTTTGAACTGTAGTGAAAACATAGTAATATAAGCCCTCCCTTTGAGAAAGACAATGTGAGACATATGTTTCCTTTCAAAAAGAGAAATGATTTTGATTAAAGGGCATTAAGTCCTAGCACAAGGTACTGAGACTTAATTTCTCCTTGCTACTGAGAGAAGACAGAACATACAGAAGGCTCACAGTGGTGTTCATAACCTAGATGATGAGCCAGGATCCTCTTTGCCAACTAATGAGGTTGAGACACACTCTCAGGTAAGGCCAACCTGGGCCCTGCCCTTTCAAAAGTGGGAGATGTTTTGTGTTGTGTTTTCCTACCATTCAAAGAAACGAGGCCTCTCCTACTAATAGGTTCCTATTTTGCATCTAAAATGTAAACCTTCATGTTTGTCAAGGATTGTGACACACACATGCCAATCTCGGGAAGTCACAGCATGGCTCCATCCACTGTGCCTGTTGTAAACCTTTCAGGTAGAAGGGAACATAGTTCATTAACTCACTGGTCTTTTCAGCCTACTCCATCAAAAGCCAAGCTCCTCATTTCACCAACACTATAAAATCCAGAGAGTGATTTCCAGTATTTATGATAGCAGCTTTGCTTGTGATCTCTTTCTGCAGAGGTGTAGAACAAGCTTGAATAAAACCAAAGGGCTTCTAAGATAAAGTCAACACACAGTGGAAAGACGGGCTAATATTTCAACAGTAGGCTGGTGTTCCACAGAAGATTCCATTTAAAACAGGATTCCATAGATTTGCAATATTTTAAAATAGCTAAAACCAACAGGGGGTAGGTGTTGTAATACGCTGACAAGGACAGGCTGAATTATCCTGAAATAACCTTTAAAAATGCATTCACGACAAAACAAACAACTGCCACCAGGAAGTTTCAAGTTAGGATTCTCAGATATAAGGGCAAGAAAAATGAGTAAGAGGTGAAATTTGCACTTGGCTACCCCACTCCTCTCAGGCTAGGGGTTCCATCCATATTCTTGCAGGTCCTTGCATGGTGGTGCATGCCTGTAATCCCAGTATTTGGGAGGCTGAGACAGGAGGACTGCAGGTTCAAGGCCAGCCTTAGCAACTGAGTGAAACCCTATTTCAAACTAAAAAATAAAAAGGGCTGAACATGTAGCTCAGAGGTAGAATGCCCCTGGGTTCAATCAACATATCAACATATAAGGTAGCCAAATATAAGCTGAAGGGCTATTTTCCCAAAAACAGGGTCCAAAAAAATGGTAACTTCTAGGAATGCAAATGAATCATCAAAGAGTCTCTCTATAGCATACATTTATTAATTTAGTTGGGCACACATATAAGAATCCCTAACTATATATCCAAGATATTAATTCTAAAAGCTTTTCTACTTATATTTATAGAAATAAGTGTATTCAAAATCTTCATATGCACCTTCAACCACTTCTTCATAACTACAACCACTTTGTGTGTATGTGGTACTGGGGATTGACCCAATGGCATTCTACCTCTGAGCTACACCCCCAGCCTTTTTTAATTTTATTTTATCTTTTATTTTGAAAAAAGTTCTCATTAAGTTACTAAGGGCCTCATTAAGTTGACGAGGCTGGCCTTGAACCTGCAATCCTCCTGTCTCAACCTCCCAAGTACTGGGATTATAGGCATGCACCACTATGCCTGATTTACAGCTACTTTTTTGAGTCACCTCACACAGCTCAAGGGAAAGATAGTCTCACTTCTTTCTACATTGTATTCGGGCTTAGAAAATAATACCCCAAAGTATGGTACCCTGACATGTTGAGAACTCTGAACTGAAGGAGACTTGAAGGCCTCAGAAGCAAGGTCTCTCTGACCCATCCTGCCCTCTACCTCTCACGCCTCTTTCTCCCCTAAAGCAAGTTAAAGAAACCAGAATTCCTCTTCCTGGAGGTGGGTCTTGTAAATTAGAACCCCTGACCCCCAAAATAAGCCATAAAACCTAGAGATGTCACTCTCCCTTCTCCTTGAAGACCCTTGTTCCAGAGGGGAACTGCCCACATCTGAGGGGAAGGAATGCTGCAGAGAGAGGTCTAGAAGAATCTGGATAGACAGGCCTTGACCCCCTCCCACCGCCCCCAGTCTATTACCATTAGATCAGAACCCTTTGTCCAATCACATTTCTTCATGGCTGCCCATTCTCCATCAAACCTAAGCCTCAAAATGGACAGTTTTCCCTGGGTCTTTGGATCTTCACTCTGAAGGCTTCTGCGTTCCATCAAACTCTGGTTAAATAAATGTATTATGCTTTTCTTTGGTTAACCTGTCTTTTGTTACAGGATGTTGGCTGTAACCCTCGTGATGGTTGAGGAAAAGGATCCCCCCTTCTACAAGAATAGTTATATTCCAGCTATAGGGATAGTTGTTCAAAAAATGTACTTTTTGAAGTTGTGCTTAATGCTTGCTGCTGAAAAAAATGTATTTCAAGTCACCAGTATTCATTTGCTCTTATTACGCTGGCTGCAATTTGCAGGTAAATACTTCACATACAGAGTGTGATATGATGATGTTGGCTTGAACCCAGGCCCCTGGGGTGTGGTTAGTTTTTATCTGAAAGGTGAGCCATAAAGTCACGCTTGCAGAGAGCGCAGCTTTGGTTCAGTTGGAGCTATTTTTGGTCTATACCAGAGGGTTTGCTTGTTAGCACAGAGAATGCTGTTTCACTGGAGAAATGAATGGGATTAGGATATGAATCAGTGAGAGGCGCCGGACAGGTGCCCTTGTGCCCACGAGCAGGACAGCAACAGTGTGCCCCAGGAGGCTGCCGCTCTGAATTAGCCCAGATGAGCCCTCTAGGGAGGATCCAGTGGCTGAGATCCAACCAGAAGCTTAGCCACTAGACAACTGTCACCTCGACTTCAGGAGCTTTCAAGTAAAGTGCACAGGAGAGTCCCTAACAGGGTAGGTAGCTTGCTGGGCTGCTGGCTCGGTCATTATACTGTCCTTGCGCCTGCTTGCTAACATAGATGTGCACCACAGGGACCCAGCCCAAGCCTCTCATGAGGCTGTGCCACCAGGCGCTGAAACTGGGGGTCCTCTAGTTCCCATGTACCTCCAAATACTGATGGAGCCTAAGATGGTGTCTCAACAAACCTCAGACAGTCGGTTGGAAGTCACACTGCCATTTCTATGTACCACTAAGACAGAAGAAAGGACTGCCAACTGTAATCACAAGACACCACTGATTAAAACTGAATCCCGATGTCAGCGCTAGTAAGATGTTAGAAAAAATAAGTGCAAGTTGGAATTGACTGATGGCCCTCTCCTCATGAACGAGCGACTGGCTCGTGTCAGCGTGCAGGTGTGCAACCTTGCTCTCTGCACTTACTACTCTGCTTTTTAAAAATGTTTTATTTTATTGTTGTTATTATTTGTGGGGGGGTTTAGGATTGAATCCAGGGGTGTTCTACTTCTGAGATACACTCCAGCCCTTTTTATTTGTGTTTTTGAAACAGGGTCTCATTAACTTACTGCATGCTGGCCTTGAACCTGTGATCCTCCTGTCTCAGCCTCCCAAGTACTGGGATTAGAGGCATGCACCACCATGCCTGGCTAC
>PVJS01011431.1:24908-45879 GCA_004027185.1 Glis glis | reverse complement strand
GGTCTCGCTAAGTTGCTGAGAGCCTTGCTAAATTGCTGAGGCTGGCTTCGAACCTTTGATCCTCCTGTCTCAGCCTCCTAAGTACTGGGATTACAGGCGTGTGCCACCATGCCTGGCTCTTTTTCTTTTTTCTTTTTTTTTTTTTCGTTATTGGGGATTGAACCCAGGGGCGTTCTACCTCCGTGCTACACCCCCGGCCCTATTTTTTATACTTTATTTTGAAACTGGGTCTCACGAAGTTGCGGAGGGCCTCACTAAGTAGAGAGAGAGAGAGAGACAGGGAGAGAGAGAGAGAGAGAGAGAGTGCTGAGGCTGGCCGCGAACCCGGATCCTCCGGTCTCCATCTCCCAAAGTACTGGGATTACAAGCATGCACCACCACGCCCGGCCTTCTTTTTCTTTTTTAAAAAGTCTATTCTTAAAATTTCTTGAAGTCGTAAACAGATAACCACACTGCAAAGTTGGTTGACAAAACAAATGTTTGAGCCGGGCGTGGTGGCGCACGCTTGTAATCCCAGTACTTTGGGAGGCAGAGACCGGAGGATCCGAGTTCGCGGCCAACCTCAGCGCACATGCGCGCGTGATCTCTCTCTCTCTCTCTCTCTCTCCTCTCTCTCTCTCTCTTACCTAGTGAGGCCCTCCGCAACTTCGTGAGACCCGGTTTCAAAAATAAAGCATAAAAAAATAGGGCCGGGGGTGTAGCGCGGAGGTAGAACACCCCTGCGTTCAATCCCTGGTACCACAAAAAAAAAAAAAATGTTTGTGTTGTAATCGAGTTAAACTTACTCAACAGTTAATACGACTTGCAAAAGTGGATGAAGCGTATAGTCATTACTTGGCTTTTGCTTCCTGGTAATTAATTGTGGTGGACACAGATAAGCTCAACCACTGTCTTCCCGAGTACTGCCCTTCCCGGGCCACAGGCTCAATCAAGGCTTGTGAAATTCCCGAGCACTGACTGGGCTGCCTGGCTTTGTTTGGGCCGTGCAACATCCAACTGCTCTTTCCTTTTGGAGGGGAATCTCCTATGGTATAAGTGGTAGGTGGCCACCTTGGGGACTAAAAAGGCCAAGTCCTCCCTCTCTCTGCCCCCAGGTATCCAGGTCATAGGCCTGAATCCCAGCCTGAGCATCTACAGTTCTGCCAAGACTTTAATTTCGAATGAGTGACACAAAGCCCAGCGGCACTAGAATTCTTCCTGGTGACCAGGAAGCCAAACTGGCCCTTATGGCCAAAAGGCATTTATTGTGCTTCCTGTTTCTTTCCTGTCTGTTTCCTCCAGACTCACCCCATGCCTTCCTTTCAATAAATTTCCTTCCTGGTTACGACAACCAGCCAGTCTTGGTCTCTTGCTCCTGAAAACGTTCCCGCTAGTTGAGGCAGGCATTGCTGGTGACCCACCAAAGAGCGGCTTCCTCTTCCCTTTATTGCTGACAGAACTCCCAAGTTTACATTTGTTTGTATACCTACCTGGTACAAGTATGTGGATTATGACGGGTCAGTCCCATCCCCTTGTCCAGTAATTGTCCAAAGTTAGGCCTGCCATCCTACTCTGGCCAAAGAGACTTGAGGAGAAGCTTCTGGAAGCTGTGATTTTCCTCACAGATTTTACCCCTACCCTTTTCCTGCTTGAGAAACTGACACATGAAAAGGGCTGGTTGGAGCCACTGCAGCCATTTTGCTACCATGAGGGAAGATAGCACAGCCCTGAAGAAGGTTGAAAGGCTGGAAGTGCATGGGTCCCCAGTGATCGCCCAGAGCCACCCCCCCCAGGCCTGGAATCACCTCCCCCTGTTCTGCAGGGTTTCTGTGTTGAATCAGCCCTTATTGTTGAGATCTCTTATACTAAGTATCTTGCCATTTGCAGCTGAAACATTCTGATAAACCGACTCATTGGATTTCACTATTTTCCAAAATAATGAGTCATGTTATTAGAACTGAAGGAGACCTGGAAGATCTTTCAGAGTCTGAGGCAGCTGTAGAAGCAGAGCCAGAGGGGGATCCCAGGCCTCCTGAGCCTTGCTTCTTGGCAGTTTTCCAAATGCTGAGGGCAGGGGTGGGAAGCCATGTGGACAGTCTGGATCCTGGCATCTGAGAGTCATGGGCTAAAGGACGGTTGTGGGCAGAGACGCCTGACATGCCAGAGCCTGAGGAAGGGCAAGGCGTGGCCCCAGCTCTTTCTGCAGGGATCTTTTGTACCCAGGAGTGCTTGTAGGAGAGGCAGAGGGCAGTCAGGTGCGCCAGGGTCGTGTTGTGGAGGATGCACACGCACATGCATCCGGGCCCTGGGCCCCCTTCCCAGCCTTCCCACACCTCGGGGATCTCCTCTGTCCCCACCAGCCGGTCAGCAATCTCCTCTTTCTCTTCTGGATGACTCTTTTTTTCCTTTTATTTTTGTGGTATTGGGGATTAAACCCCAGGGGCATTCTTCCTCTGAGCCACACCCCCGGCCCTATTTTATTTTGAAACAGGGTCTCATTAAGTTGCGGAAGGGCCTTGCTAAGTTGCTGATGCTGGCCTTGAACCTGCGATCCTCCTGTCTCAGCCTCCCAAGTACTAGGATTACAGGCATGCGCCACCATGCCCAGCTCAGGTGAGTCCTTTTGGTGGTTTCTGGTTGATGTCACGCCTTTGACTCTTCATGCCACTTCACGATGTTTCTTGCAGTTGTACCTGAGCCAAAGTGAGCTTGAACAGAAGCCAGCAGTGAACTTTTGTGCTTCACAAAGTCTCTGAAGTGTGAGACCACTGGTGATGGACGGCAGCTGGATGGCAGAGGCGCCAGCGTGCTGTGACTTCTCCTAAGGCTTCATAAAGACGCCCCTGCCCTGAATCACACTTCCTTTGCTGGGGAGGTCAGTGCTCAGAGTTCCATGATCAGAGATACAGCGTAAATATTCCTGGGAGGCAAAACTCCTCAGATACTCCTGTAGGTGCCTTTTTTTTTTTTTTGCGGTACCCGGGATGGAACCCAAGGGTGTTCTACCTATGAGCTACACCCCCGGCCCTATTTTTTATCTTTTATTTTGAAACCCGGTCTCACTAAGTTATGGAGGGCCTCACTAAGTAGCTGAGGGTAGCTGCAAACCCCGACCCTCCTGTCTCAGTCTCCCACGTACTGGGATTACAAGCGTGCGCCACCACACCCGGCCTTGTAGGTGCCTTTTTATGATCCTTTCAAGAGGGCCGGCATTGAGAGGAGCCAGAGTAGAAAGGACCAGGTGGGTTGAGGGTGGCACCAAGTGATTCTATGTTGTTTTTTTTGTTTTGTTTTTACCCATAATAGCGCACCAAGTCTATCCTGCTAACAAAGCACACGCTGGGGAGCAAGAAGGAGTTGTGTCCCTTCCAAGAAGAAAAGTTGGCTGAGGGAAAGGGCAGGGCACAGGGCGGTCAGGTGTGTCGGGGTCATAAGGGGGAGGACCTGGAACTTCAGGTGAGAAGCATGCAGTCTCTTTGGCGGCAGCCACCAGGAAGTCGCTGGAGGTTCTTGAGGAGAAGTCAGATCTGGTGGCTCTGTGGAGAGGACTGAATGGGAGCACTGACGTAAGGGAGTCTAGGGGAGATGTGATAAAGGGCTGAACATGGGTATGGGGGATGGCACAAAGGTCACAAAAAAGGAACAAACTAGGATCCAGGTGACCGGGTCCCTGAAGACATGTAGGGGGAATGCTGAGTCCTTCAAAGGTAACTAGAAGCCGGGCGTGGTGGCGCATGCTTGTAATCCCAGTACTTGGGAGGCTGAGACAGGAGGATTGCAGGTTCAAGGCCAGCCTCAGCTACTTAGTGAAGCCCTCTGCAACTTAATGAGACCCTGTTTCAAAATAAAGAATAAAAAATAGGGCTGGGGGTGTAGCTTAGAGGTAGAATGTCCCTGGGTTCAATCCCCAGTATCACACACACACACACACACACACACACACACACACACACACACACAAAATAGGTAACTAGACAGGGAGGCCAGGGAGCTGGTTTGTAGGGAAGAAGTACTGAGTTTAAGGTACTCATAGGTCATCCAAGAAGAGATATTATTATTTTTGTAATTATTATTGGCTGACACATATTGGCAATTTATTCTATACTGGGTACCATGATAAGTCCTTCACATGCCTTATGAAGTTTTATCCTCATAACATCCCAAAGACTCGATATTATTATCCCCACTTTATAGATGAGGAGACTGAGGGTCTGAGAAGTTAGGTATTTGCCCAAGTTCCCATGGTTAGTAAGAACCCAGGCCCCTGGCCCCAATGCTCCTAACCACCACGAGGCCTCAGAAAGAGGTCAGCAAGGGACGACCCAAGAGTGGCTGGGACCACCTCAAGGAAATTTGGAGAAAGAGGAAGGGGAGGGAGAGAAGAACTAATCTTTACCAAGTGTCCTTGGACAAGTCACCAAACTGTCACCATTCATCAGCTAGCCTTTAACCAGGCCTCTAAGAGCAAGTTCCCTCTTCCCCAGGATCTGGGGGCAGGGCCGGAGCTGGTGCTGACAATCACCCCCACATCTCACCAGCCGGTGCGGAGTAACCGTCCCCCGTGTGAAGGAGACTGCGGGGTCCTTCCACCCTCTCGCCCCAGTCCTGACTTCCCCCCATCAGGGCTTCTTTTTAGGTTGTGTGTCATGGGGAAGAACCTGGAAGCAAAATGAATGCAGAGGTGGGCCTGAGGGGTGGAGGGAGCAGGTTTGGGGGTCACGGCACTTTTCCCTTGTTCCTTGGGCACGTCAGACAGTCTGGGAAGGGGAGACCTTGAGGAGACACAAAGAGGTTGGGAGGTGTTGGAGGCAGAGGAGCAGGGAAGGAAGGTCAGAGGGTCAGAGGTCAGAAGGTCAGACTCTCTCCATCCTTTTCTCCACCAATCCCCACCCTGTGTGGGGATTCACTCTGTGTGTGTGTGTGTGTGTGTGTGTGTGTGTGTGTATGTGATAGCGCATTCAACCTGGGGGCATTTTACCTCTGAGCTACACTTCCAGCACTATTTTATTTTTTATTTTGAAACAGGCTCTCGCTAAGTTGCTGAGCTAACCTCAAACTGGCAATCCTCCTGACTCAGCCTCCCAAGTCCTGGGATTACAAGTGTGCACCACCATACCTGACTCTTGACTCTCTTTTCATCTCCTAAAAGAAACCCTTAAACTAAAACCAGGTCAACCGTCAGGGGCATCCTCTATCTCGTGCCCCAGGCATGATGCACTCCTCCTCCATCTCGTGTCCCTTTGGGAACCACGTCCAGTCTGGCCAGCTGCAGGAACTTCCTCACTGGCCTTTCCTGTGACTCCCTGAGAAGAGCAGTGAGTCTTGGGAATTTGCAGGAAACCTCTGACTCCCTACTCCCAACACCATTTATGGCCTGGTGAGGACAGCTGAAGTGTGGGCAACCCATCTAAGTCCCTCCCCCTTTCCTTTGTCATGGTTTGGAATTAGAATGTCCCCAGCCCTCATGGAAACAAGGTAGCAATGTTGGATGCAGGGCTTGGTTGCTCAGGAGGGGTCCCTAGGGGCGTGGCCTCGGGGATGATATATGGGTCTCTCCTCCCCTGGCTTTCTCTCTGTTTCGGGCTTCCATGATGTCAGAGTGTAGCCCAGCACTGTCCTCTTTCTCCACTTCCTGCTGCCATGCCCTGAGCTCCACAGACCAGGTCTAACGTGGACTGATTTCTAAATCTCCAAAAACTGTGGGCAACTAAATCTTCCTTCCTCTAAGTTGTGTGGTCAGTTGTTTTGGATTACAGCCATGAGAATGTTGACCAAGGCACCCTTCAAGTGTGCCTTCCTCCCTCCAGGCTTGTATTCCCAGAGTCCAGCACACCCTGCGATCCTGGCAGGTGTTTGTGAACTGAATGAGTGAATGAATGAATATATAACAAAAGGTGCCAAGAGCAGAGGCTGCTGGATGGAGGAGCCTCCACCCTTCCTGGCTGGCACAGCAGTGGGTCATGAGGCTCTCCACACCTCCACAGAAAAGCCATGAAAACCACCAGCTCTGAATCAAGTCCAGCTGGCACAGGGCAGGTTTAGTCACCCTGACTGCAGAGCTCACACACTAGGTACCTGTCTCTTGGACCAGCAGCCTTGTCTCCTGTCTGCAGCTCCCCCAGCCCAATCCAGTGTCAGGCTCTCCACTATTGTCCAAACAGGGCAAGGTGTGAGGTAGAAGCCTCCTTGCCCAGGAACTTTGACTCACCCACCTGTGTACCCCTAGGGACAAGCTCACAGTAGTTGGTGCTAAATGTCAAAGGAAGAAAAAATAGAGTTATTCATTGTTGATTATGATCTGAATGTCTGTGTCCCCCCTCCCTGTACATTGAAATTCTAGCCTCAAGGTGACAGTACTGGGAGGCGGAGACTCTGAAAGGAGTTAATGAGATTAATGCCCCTGAGAAAGAGGTCCAGGAGACCCCCTGAGCCCTCCACCATGTGAGGTCACAGCAAGAAGGTAGTTCTTGCCAGCCACTGAATCTGCACTTTGACCTTGGACTTCCAGCCTCTAGACTTCTTTTTTTTTTTTTTGCGGTAGGTACCAGGGATTGAACCCAGGGGCGTTCTACCTCCGAGCTACACCCCCAGCCCTATTTTTTATCCTTTATTTTGAAACTGGGTCTCACGAAGTTGCGGAGGGCCTCACTAAGTAGCTGAGGCTGGCCGTGAACCCGGATCCTCCTGTCTCAGCCTCCCAAGTACTGGGATTACAAGCATGCGCCACCATGCCTGGCCAGCCTCTAGACTTCTGAGAAATGCAGTTCCGTTGTTTATCAGCCCGCAGTCTGTGGTATTTTGTTAGAGCAGCCCAAATGGACTAAGACAGTGCTCATGAGATGCCAATATCTTATTTATTTATTTATTTGTTTGTTTATTTTTTGCGGTACTGGGGATTGAACCCAGGGGCATTCTACCTCCGAGCTACACCCCCAGCCCTATGTACTCCAGCCAAACAGCCATCTGGGAGGCAAGCCCTCCTCTCCTGTGCTGACTTTTGCTGATAAGGAAACTTCTCCAAAAACAAGAGACTTCCTAAAGAGCATGCAGTATTTTTGTAGCAGAGACATGGTGGTTTCAAATTGGGTCTTTTTTTTGTCTACTGACTATAAAAACCCAAACAGAGCCAGGTGCAGTGGTGGTACTTGGGAGGCTGAGACAAGAGGATCACAGGTTTAGGGCCAGTAATTTAGCAAGACACTGTTTCAAAATAAAAAATAAAAAGGAAGCCGGGCGTGGTGGCGCACGCTTGTAATCCCAGTACTTTGGGAGGTGGAGACTGGAGGATCCAGGGCCGGGTTCGCGGCCAGCCTCAGCTCGCTCTCTTTCTCTCTCCCTGTCTCTTTCTCTCTCCCTGTCTCTCTCTCTCTCCTCTCTCTCTCTCTCTCTCGCTCTCCCTCTCTCTCTCTACCTAGTGAGGTCCTCCGCAACTTTGTGAGACCCGTTTTCAAAATAAAGTATAAAAAAATAGGGCCGGGGATGTAGCGTGGAGGTAGAACACCCCTGGGTTCAATCCCCGTTACCGCAAAAAATAAAATAAAATAAAATAAAATAAAATAAAATAAAATAAAAAGGACTGGGGGCAGAGCCAGGTGTGGTATGGCACACGCTTGTAATCCCAGTACTTAGGAGGCTGAGACAGGAGAATCGCAGGTTTGCAGCCAGCCTCAGCAACTTGTGAGGCCCTCCACAACTTAGTGAGACCCTGTTTCAAAATAAGGAATAAAATAGGGCTGGGGGTGTAGCTTGGAGGTAGAATGCCCCTAAGTTCAGGCCCTCTTACCAAAATAATAAATAAATAAATAAATAAATAAATAAACATAAAAAGACAGAGATAACTGGAAGGAAATACTCAATTCACATTTATTAAATTGTTCATATTACTGGCTAGATGTTGGGTTTGCAGCTTTTATTTGGGTACATATTCCCCAATATTTCATTTGACTTGGGAGGTTGGGGAACAACAATGAATGTTAACTGAAGACCGAGTATGTTCTGAATTAGTCCTCAAAGTTTGGTCCATGGACAGATTATATCCACATCTCCTGAGACTAAATTAGAAATGCAAACACTTCAGCCCCATCTCAGACATGGTGATTCAGAAGCTCAAGGTGAGGCCCAGCAGCTAGCATTTTAATAAGTCCCCAGGTAATCCAGGTAATGCTGATGCACACTAAGACCATGGTGCTAAGTGTTTTACATGAAAAACCTCATTAATTCCATAAGGGCTGATGGAGAAACAAATGCCCCTGATTGATAAATGAGAAAATGTGTGTGTGTGTGGGGGGGGGGGTTAGTGGCTGTGCAAACTTGCACTGCTCCCCCCCCCCCACTGATTCTTCCCGAATCTGTTCCAAGAGGGGAGGCAGAGTGGGAGGCAAGGGCATTCTTTTGTTGATGGGTAGAACAGCCAGCAGTTCTTACAAGAAGTGCCCGGCCTATTATCATTTATGAACATAGGCAAATATTAGCACCGAGACTGTCCCACTGTTTAACAGGAGCTAGAAAGCATCGCTGCTAGCTTGCAATATTCTCAGGGCTCCTGCCGTCCTCCAAGCATGAATTTCAGCAGCATGGAGCCTGTTGTACTTACAGCAATGAGGACACCATCAACGATGCGTTCCAAAGCATCGTTCTAGAGACTTCACAGTACGTTCCCCACGGACGTTCCTATGCCCCTTAGCAGATAAAAACGCTGAGGTCTAGGGACAAAAGCTCATAGCAAGGGGCAAGGTTCTGGCCCGCCTACTCTAAGGATGATTTCTCCCATTGTGCCACCCTGTCACAAGCCAGGAGGGCGTGGAGGAGCACGGTTCTCAAAGCCAGGCAAATGTAGCCCTGGCCTGGGACCCAGCACCCATGCCCACTTCCCCTCCTGGCTCCCTGCCTGGAAGAAAACCCTGGAACCCACCGGCAGCAGGTGAGCAGCAGGCGCTGATGCGAAAGCGCGGGCTCTGCGCGGAGTGGAAGGAGCCAAGATGGGCTGCCTGCGGCCACGAGGTGGCGCTGTGATCCAGCGACTCCGGGGCCTTGCGACACCCTCTGGGAGGACTCCGGACCCGACCCCGCTGCAGCTCCGCGAAGGGCCAGAGCCTAGGGCTTGGAGCGCGGTTGTTGGGGACGCACCCCCTCCCCACTTCCCACGAAATCCTTCCTCTCGCTCCGGGTCGCTCGCCTTGCGGCCCCGCGCAGGGTGGAGGCCACAGCAAGGAGCGCCAGGGACCCCCAGCAGCTCCCAGACAGCGCGGGAGGGCTGCTCCTCCCTGCCCGCTCCTCCCTCCTGCCCGCGGCTCCTCCCCAGCCCCGCACAACATCAGCGCGCTCACAGTTTGTGGACTTTAAATATGGCACAACTACACAGCAAAAGAACTCTTTTGCCATCAGGCATGCTCCTACTGGAAAACTCAGTCGCTCAAGTTCCTTCTTTGGATCAAAACTAAGTTACAAAAAAGAGACAGAGCCCTGTGCCTGCGGCCACCTCTTTCACCCAAAGCCCTTTCCCATCACTTAAGAAAACCATGCTAACTGGGCGCGGTGGTGCACACCTGTAATCCCAGTACTTGGGAGGCTAAGACAGTAGGATTGCAGGTTCGAGGACAGCCTCAGCAAGTAGTGAGACTCTCCGCGACCTAGCAAGACCCAGTTTCAAAACAAAAATAAAAAAGGGCTGGGGGTGTTGCTCAGAGGTGGAATGCCCCTGGGTTCAATCCCCAGAACCACAAAACCAAATTACACGAATAAGTAAATAAATATATTAAAAAAGGGCTGGGGTGTAACTCGGAGATAGAATGTCCTTGGGTTCCATCCCAAGTAACAAAAAAAGGAAAGAAAGAAAGAAAGAAAGAAAGAAGGAAGGAAGGAAAAAGAAAGAAAGAAAGAAAGAAAGAAAGAAAGAAAGAAAAAGAAAGAAAGAAAGAAGAAAGAAAGAAAGAAAGAAAGAAAGAAAGAAAGAAAGAAAGAAAGAAAGAAAGAAAACCATGCATAGGGGTACTTGTATGCATGTGTTAGTGTGTGGGTGCGCACCCTTGGAAAGGTGGAATTTCAAGTTCACATTCGGGATTTGCCATTAATGTGTGACACAGAGCAAGTTCTTTAACCTCCTTGAGCCTGACTTTTCTCTCTATAAAATGAGTACAATACCAATAACTCACCTCATGGGTTGTTGGGAAAAAACACCTACAAACCATTTCAAATGGTGCCTCGACACACAGCAAGCGCTCGATACCTGTCCACTCTAGTACTGCCTCCGACGCTGCACGCAGTCTCGTGGCCCGCAGTCCAGGCAGCCTTGTGTTGGTGGCTGACTTCTCACGTGGGAGGAGGGCTCAACAGGGAAGGCGATGTCTTCTATGTGTCTATGACCAGAAGCGCCCGGCACAGCCTGGCCTGGTGCATGGTAGAGCGGGCCGTAGTGGCTGGCCACAGCCTCTGGCTACAATTCCACCTTTGTCTTGTCTTCCTTCCGGTGGTGGCTCCTTGCACAGACCTGCTAGCATGATTGCTGAGTGCGCCCTGCCTGCCTCTCTGCTTCAGGCAAGTGGCGACCGCTCTGGAGTGGTGAGAGCTGTATGCTTTGTCCTCTAGGCCAGGGAGCCCCTTCCACATGGGGAGGAGGAGGGCCAGTGGAGGAGAACTACACTACAGCAGTATGTCTTGTTTCCACTCTGGGTAAGACACTGTGTTCTGTGCTAAGGCTGCTTGGGCAGAGGAGAACCTGGTTCTAGAAGCTCATCCCTGACCCAGGTTAACACGGTGTGGTTGGCCTTGCAGGTGAACAAGTCAATTTTTATGTCCATGTCTGAAGTTCTTTGGGGATTTTATTCTTGTCTTTTATAACTTTTCCATCTCTAGAGTCAGGTCTTTCCTTAACATCTGAATCAAGCTGCCCAGTGCCTAGCAAAAGGCTTTGTTCACGGCACATGGTCATGCCATGTGTGTTGACTGACTACCAGACACACTGGCTCTGAGGGCTTTATCAAGTTGATGCCAATCAGATGGTTAAAGAAACCGCCATCCGAGCCAGGCGTGGTGGCGCACGCTTGTAATCCCAGTACTTGGGAGGCGGATACTGGAGGATCCGGGTTCGTGGCTAGCCTCAGCTACTTAGTGAGGCCCTCCGCAACTTCGTGAGACCCGGTTTCAAAATAAAGGATAAAAAATAGGGCCGGGGGTGTAGCTCGGAGGTAGAACACCCCTGGGTTCAATCCCCCGTACCACAAAAAAAAAAAGTCGCCATCCAACTCATTGACTTCCATCCAAGAGTCCTGCTGAAGCTGTGCACAAATCATTCAGATATCATTAAAAAGCTAACCACAGAAGCCGGGCGTGGTGGCGCACGCTTGTAATCCCAGTACTTTGGGAGGCGGAGACCAGAGGATCCGAGTTCGCGGCCAGCCTCAGCTCTCTCTCTCTCTCTCTTTCCCTGTCTCTCTCTCTACTTAGTGAGGCCCTCTGCAACTTCGTGAGACCCGGTTTCAAAATAAAGTATAAAAAATAGGGCGGGGGTGTAGCGCGGAGGTAGAACGCCCCTGGGTTCAATCCCCGGTACCGCAAAAAAAAAAAAAAGAAAGAAAGAAAGAAAGCTAACCACAAATGCAAATGAGAGTGTGGGAGGTATGATGCCAGCTTAGGGTAGAAAGCACTTCCGCTTCATCTAGGAAGGCTTCCTGGTGGAGGGAGGGGCTGGAGCAGTCCCTGACACCGTGGCAGGAGGGTGTGGTTTTACCCCATAACCTACCCTTTCCTGGTTCAGGTCCTCACTTGAGTCATTCCAGAGTTCCCCTGGCAGCCACTGGGACCATTCCAGTGTGTGACATCTCTCAGGAAAGAAGATGAGTTCCTGGAAAACGTCAACCACAGAGAAGGAACCCACTCCTACCCCCAAATCTTTCTTAGAAATTCTACCTGCTCCCAGCTGGGTATGAATGGAACAGAGGTCAAGGAGAAGCAGTCACCACGCAGAGAGCGGGGAGTCTTGGTCACCGTGCGGCTAACAGTCAAGGTCGCTAGGTGACATCTACTCTCCGAGGAGGACGAGTGAGGCCAGGGGAAGTGTCGAGGGGCTGTGGCCATCCTTACCCCTGCCCGGCGGGCACAGAGGGGCTGGCGCGGCTGACTGCTCTCTGCAGTCCCTGCTGGGCCTTCCTCTTTCCCTCTGGGGACTGAAGAGGGGGATTTAAACCATATGTCTCGGATTCACTCACTCCGAACGCATTGAGTTGCTGTTTGGCAACAGTCCTTGGATGTCTTGGAAGGACTCCTGGTTAACTTTCTTTCTTTTTTGTAGTGCTTTCCCTTTGAAATGCAAAGTCTGTTTTTGGCAAAATTAATCTGAAACACTGAAGTGATGTTGGATCAGAGCATAAAATAAATTAAGAAGATTTTATTTTCTGTTCTTTCCTATTTTTAACTTTGCAATACAATTAACAACTGACATTTAATCCTGTGAATTGGACCCTTTTTTATCCCCATGTAAAAAAATTCTAAAATTAAACCCAGAAAAATTAAGTAGATTGCTCAACTCCACATACATAGTAAAGCATAGTGCCTAGGGCCCATAATACTTCTAGGAGGTGTGTGTGTGTGTGTGTGTGTGTGTGTGTGTGTGTGTGTGTGTGTGTTACTGGGGATTGAACCCTGGGACATTCTACCCCTGAGCTACACCTCCAGCCCTATTTTATTTTTTATTTTGAAACAGGGTCTCACTAAATTGCCAAGGGCTTTGTTAAGTTGCTGAGGCTGGCCTCAAACCTGCGATCCTCCTATCTCAGCCTCCCAAGTACCAGGATTAAAGGCATGCGCCACTGTGCCCAACTCTCTATTTTAGGAGCTTATGAAAACATTTTAATTTATTTTAAAATTAGAAGCAAAAAATGAATTTTAGATCAAAAGAAATGGTTTAATTATATAAGACTGGTATATTTGCCTCTCTACCAAGGCAGCCATATAAATTGTAATTTTTTAGAAGCAGGCACTGTGTTGGGTACAGGGAGAATTAGAAAAAGATTAGCGACAGTGGGCATTGGGCCTGTAGGGGAGGCTGAGCACTGTGTGCGGCTCAGACGCCACAACAGTCTCTCACCCACGGAGCTGGGCCCTTTAAGCAAACTATGTTTAATAAAGTTCTCCAGGGTTTGGACTAGGTAGATCACATGATGCATCCTGAAGGAGCTGGGATTTGCAAAAAAGAGAGGGTTAAATTCTAAAGCAGAGAGGTGAGAAAGTGGAAACAATTTGAGAAATGGGGCATTCACTGCATGTGGTAAGGGGGATTGGTAACCCTCCTTTTCAAAATTACTTTTGAATGTATTTATTTATCTATTATGGTACTGGGGATTGAATACAGGGGCATTCTACCTTGGAGAAAATAGGGCTACCCCCAGCCCTATTTTACTTTTTATTTGGAAACAGGGTCTTGCTAAGTTGCAGAAGACCTAACTAAATTGCTGAGGCTAGCCTCAAACCTGCGATCCTCCTGTCTCAGCCTCCCAAGTACTGGGATTACAGGCATGTGCCACCATGCCTGACTTACTTTTGAATTTTATTCTTTTACATTTCACACCAAAGACTCACATTTAACTATGGTTTCTGTTTTCAACCCATCAGTAGGAATTAAGGCCCAACTGTTACTTAAACTCACAAATGATTATCTTATATAATAGAAGGGTAAACAGGACTTTTGTTTTTGTTCATTGTTCTTTCCTGTTAATGACTAACTAATATTCATCCTTTAGCAGTTAATGTTCACTAATAATAAGCAAATTGTCCAAAGGCTACAAAGAACCATCTCACTTCCTTTTTTTGCATCAAAACACTACACCACGCATTGCAGTGTGTGGTTTCCATGGAGAGGACTGATGGTTTATAAACAGGGCTCCACGGGCTTGAGAAAGATGTCTCAAAGACCAGAGGGAGAATGGAATCCTCTTAAAAAAAAATAATAATTTACAGCTTTTGCCATGAAGACTTCAAGAAAAGTCAATAAGAACTCGAGAGACTAGTTTATTTATTCTCTACCTATTCCAGGAATAACCTAAGACGGCTTAAAAAATACATATCATGCAACAAGGTAAAACAATAATAAAGCAGAAAATGGGAAGAATGAAAAATAGTGACAGGACAAGTCCTGTATTCCCTTGGTAAGATTCACATACCAGAGCCAGGCGTGGTGGCGCACACTTGTAATCCCAGTACTTGGGAGGCTGAGACCCGAGGATCAGGGTTCGTGGCCAGCCTCAGCAACTTAGTGAGACCCTGTTTCAAAATAAAGAATAAAAAATAGGGCTGGGGGTGTAGCTCGGAGGTAGAATGCCCCTGGGTTCAATTCTCAGTACTGCCAAAAAAAAAAAAAAAGATTAAAAAAGATTCATGTACCAAGGCGCACAGGAGGAACTGGGCTGGGAAGCAGAGGCCGCGGCTGGCGGGCAGAGTTCACAGCAGGCTCTTGTAGACTCATCCATTGTCCGCCCCCACAATGAGACCACGTCCTGGGCCCGGCCCTGGGCTCTCTGCAGATGCTTCTAGGAATTTAGCACAAGCCTTTGGGAGGTATTGCTAGCCTTTGGATGAGCACATCCTCCTCCATCCTGCCTCCACCTTTATCCTTTGCTTTTCATGGCAAGTGGATTTTCTGCCTGTCCCCCTGACCATCCTCAGTCCTCTGGCCACACCCCTCTCACACCACCCTCCACACCTCAGCCACAGCCCCCATCAAAAAAAAACGATCAAGAGTGAGCTGGGCATGGTGGTGCATGCTTGTAGTCCCAGTACTCGGGAGGCTGAGACTGGAGGATCTGGGTTCGCGGCCAGCCTCAGCTACTTAGTGAGGCCCTCAGCAACCTAGTGAGACCCTGTTTCAAAATAAAGAATAAAAAATAGGGCTGGGGGTGTAGCCCAGAGGTAGAATGCCCCTGGGTTCAATCCCCAGTACTGCAAAAATAAATAAATAAATAAATAAATAAATAACGATCAAAAGTAAGCGGGGCGTGGTGGCGCACACTTGCAACCCCAGTACTTGGGAGGCTGAGACAGGAGGATCGCAAGTTCAAGTCCAGCCTCAGCAACTTAGTGAGGCCATCTGCAACTTAGTGAGAGCCTGTTTCAAAGGAAAAGAATACATGGGGCAGGAGGTGTAGCTTGGAGGTGGAATGCCCCTGGGTTCTATCCCCATTACCATACACACACACACACAAAAAATCAAAAGTGAAAAAAAACCCAAATTTTACACCCAAGGATCTCTACTAAATAAGGATAGCTAACATTTGCTTCATGTTTACTCTGTGTCAGGCACTGCTCCAAGTACTATTTATTTATTTGTTTGTTTATTTATTCATTTTGTGGTACTGGGGATTGAACCCAGGGCATTCTACCTCTGAGCATCCCAGCCATTTTTTATCTCTTCTTTTTTTAAATTTTGAAACAGCATCTTGCTAAGTTACCAAGAGTCTCGCTAAGTTGCTGAGGCTGTCCTCAAAGCTGCAATCCTCTTGTCTCAGCCTCCCAAGTACTGGGATTACAGGCCTGCACCACCATGCCTGGATGCTCCAAGTGCTTAATGTGGGTTAACTCCTTTGATTCTCAGGACACACAACGGGCAAGTACTATTGTTACTGTATTTGACAGATCAAGGCATGGGGCACAGAGAGGTTAAATAACTTGCTCAAGGTCATACAACTGGTGAGAGACGAGATTTGAGTCCACTTTGGCTCTGTGCTCCCTCGCCTGGGCCTTGCAGCCTCCTCACAGCCTTTTGGTCCGCCAAGGTGTTACAGCCTCCTGGCTGGGGGTGGTGTGAAGTTATGCTCTCCTGAGACTGAAGTCCCAGGAACCCTCAAGTGGGCCACTCTGCTGTAGCCAGGTCTCTCCTGTTGGGGGCAGCAGGTGGCACCTTGCAGGTCCAGCTATTCGTTGATACAGATTCCAAAGAAAACCAAAGGTAAGGGAGTAAGAGCTCAGGATAGAGCTGGGCGTGGTGGCACACTCATGCCTGTGATCCAGGACTTGGGATGCTGAGACAGGAGGATGGCAGGATGGAGGCCAGCCTCAGCAATTTAGCGAGGCCCATAGTGACTTAGTGAAAACCCTGCTTCAAAATAAAAAATAAAATAGGGCTGGGGTGTGGCTCAGAGGCAGAATGCCCCTGGGTTCAATCCCCAGTACCAACCAACCAACCAACCAACCAACAAACAAACAAACAAACAAACAGAAAAGAGAGAGAGACAGAGACAGAGACAGAGAGCTCAGGACAGGTCTTCCTTACAGTGGAAAATGTAGCCAGGAAGCCGAGTATGCCCAATAGCATCTTGGCTGGCCCATAGTTTCACCTTATTAACAATAATAATTATTTACAGCCAGACACTGTTCTAGGCGTTCTACATTCATTATCTCATCAAATCTTCAAATTAACTGAGCAAGGTAGGTGTTATTAGCATCACTATACAAGGAGGAAATTGAGGCCCCAGGGTGCAGCTAGTTCATCTCTGCTCCCCCCACCCAGGCAAAGCACCTCTGCTGTTTACTTGGCCACCACCCAGGTGCCCTTGTGCCCCCTAAGCCCTTCACACAAGTTCCTTCCTGAGAGTCTCATGATCTTTCTTTGATTCTCCTCCAGCTGTAGCCTGTCGGTTCCTCAAAACCCAAGGTTGTGTTTACTGGTTCTATGAATGTCCTCTCCCTTCAACTCCACGGGCCCCACATGAAGTTCGTTTTAAGGTCGACTCTAGTTGGAGGCTCCAGTGTCACAGCTATGATTACACAGCAACTGGCATCTCTGGTGGAAATGCAGAAATCAGGAAACAAAAATATGGTCCCCTGATCCTTCCTCATTCCCAACAATTCCTTATTTTATACATATGCATAAAGTATGGATCTGCCTAAACATCCTAGAAAAATGTCTCCCAAGGAGAGTCCAAGACAAAGCCATGTAAATCTTCCTGTAAATAGGACAGCAGCTATGGGACGGTCACCAGAGCACCCAAAGAGAACCCAAATACTGGCAGAAAACCCCACTCCTCCGACCTTATCCCTGCCCCCAGACTCAAGGAGAAACCACACAGTCATTTACCTGGCTGCCTCCAAAAGCATGGCTTACCTCCCTTGCCAGTCCTCCCACACTGCCACCCCACCCACGCACGGGCGCACACGAGAGAGGCGACAATACATGAACTGTTGCCAAGCTGTCCTTGCAGGGCAGAGAGAATGACTGCTCAGCCCCGCTCAGGAAGACACACACACCCAGCGCTGGCAAATCACCGGGCAGGAGGGCTCTCGGAAGGAAACTGGTGCCGAGCCTGGCTTAGGTCTTGGGGAAGTGTCCTTGTCTGGACAGTGCACAGACTTTGTGATGGCTTAGTGATGCGACCAAAGTTTACCTTTGTCCGAACCACGAGGGACCTAATTTATAAGAAATGAATTTAATTGTTTGCTCCTTTACTCAATGTATATATGAGAACACACTAAAGAAGAGCTAGAATAGACTCCAAAATAGCCCTTGTGGTCAAGCAAACGATAGCTGGGCGTGGTGGTGGCGCACTCTTGTAATCCCAGTACTTGGGAGGCTGAGACAGGAGGATCGCAGGTTTGCGGCCAGCCTCAGCAACTTAGGCCCTCCACAACTTAATAAGACCCTGTTTTCAAATAAAAAATAAAATAGGGCTGGGGGTGTAGCTCGGAGGTAGAAGGCCCCTGGGTTCAATCCCTAGTACCACACACACAAAAAAAAAAAAAAAAATTAAAAAAGTTGGGGTGAGAGAAGGAAGAGGAGAAGAGAGAAGAAAGAAAACAATGGATAATAGAATTGCCTGGTGGGAGGGGAGAGTGGGCATTTTTGAGTTGTGTGAGGCCCTAATGTTTATGTTTATCGATCTGGAACTCCCAATCAGGCTTATTTTTCACCAAGGCAGATTCACGGCATGCTCTTCTCCTCAACCCCTGTCACTCCACTTGGTGATAATACAGATGTATCCTTGAAAGTGCTTTGCAGCATTTAAATAATTTACTTTGTCAGAAATTGAAAGTGCCAGCCAGGCGTGGTGGCGCATGCTTGTGATCCCAGTACTTGGGAGGCTGAGATGGGAGGATCCGGGTTCACGGCCAGCCTCAGATACTTAGTGAGGCCCTCCGCAACTTAGCGAGACCCTGTTTCAAAATAAAGAATAAAAAATAGGGCTGGGGGTGTAGCTCGGAGGTAGAATGCCCCTGAGTTCAATCCCCAGTACCACATACACACAAAAAAAACTGAAAATGCCCTCCCTACCTCATCATTCTACGTGAATGAGATAACCTATGAGACTGGAATTTTAAAAATGACTTTGGCCCGGCATGGTGGTGCACGCTTGTAATCCTAATACTTGGGAGGCTGAGACAGGAGGATCCAGGTTCACGGCCAGCCTCAGCAACTTGTGAGGCCCTCCACAACTTAGTGAGATCCTGTTTCAAAATAAGGAATAAAATAGGGCTGGGGGCATAGTTCGGAGGTAGAATGCCCCCAGGTTCAATCCCCAGTACCACAAAAAAATTAAATTAAATTAAAAATAAATAAAAATGACTTTGAAGCTGGGCATGGTGGCACATGCTTGTAATCCCAGTACTTGAGAGGCTGAGACAGGAGGATTGAAGGTTTGAGGACAGCCTGAGCAACTTAGCAAGACCCTCTTTCCAAATGAAAAATAAAATAGGGCTGGGGGTATAGCCTAGAGGTAGAAGGCCCTTGTGTTCCACCCCCAGTAACACACACACACACACACACACACACACACACACATACAAATGACTTTGAGCCAGGCATGGTGGCGCATGCCTATAATTCTAGTACATGAGCAGGAGGATAGTAGGTTTGAAGCCAGCCTCAGCTACTTAGCAAGGCTCTCAGCAACTTAGTGAGACCCTGTTTAAAATAAAATAAAATAATAAAATAAAATAAAATAAATGGGGCTGGGGATATAGCTCAGAGGTGGAATGCCCCTGGGCTCCATCTGCAGAGCTACAAAAGAAAAAAAAATGACTTTGGCTTTGGAACATATTAAGTCCTCTGCACTTAGTCTCGTAGTCCCCAGACCAGCAAGCAGCATCGCAGCGTTGGCATCACCCGGGAGCTTATGGAAGTGCAGAATCTTCTGCTCAGTCTCCTGGGCCAGGATCTGCAGTTTAGCAAGATCTCCCAGGCTTCCAATTCACATCAGTGTTCAGGGTCACCGTGTTGGGTGTTGTCTTCAGCGGGGGAGGGCTTTGCTCCCAGTGATGCTGATGGGCTGGTTATTTCTGAACACGTGGTCATACTCTGAGAGCAGCCAGCGCCGACCTTGTTGAGGCTGGGGGCAGGGGTGGAGAGGAAGCAACCAGACGCCTTCGAGGACAGACTGCACGGGTAGGTGTGTGCGCCATGAGCTTGGCAGCTGGCCTCCAAATTTGGAGGAACATGAGGCATTTCTTGAGTCACCTATTGAATTCCTCTTTTTCCACTTTAGGGGAAGAAGGAAGCTCTCACAAATCCCTTGACAATCTCCTCTGTCTACACCCTTCTATACTGTCAGTGTAGCCGAGAGGTTCCTATAGTGATGTAACCAGCTTTAAGCTTCTTCTGTGGTAAATTTTGCATACAGTCTAGCACTTCCTTTGGAATGCAGCATTTATTGTAACTTGATAGCTGAGTCAAAACTTCAATGTAAGGTCTTGTGGCGTGTGTAATAGGAAAAAAGAAATCAGGAAACCCCTATGTGTTCATCAGTATTGGTTCAATACATTATAGTACATCCACACAATGGAATATTAGGCAGTAGTTAAAAAGAATGAGGTCCATCTCAATGTGTGAAGAGGGTACCTAAGATGTATTTTGTGAAAAAGAAACTATCTAGTATTGTCTCATATGTATCTAAAAGGAAAGGAAAAGATCTCACATATGCATATAACATGTACATACATATATATTTCTGGGTCATATATACTAGAAATGGGCTTTAAGGGCCAGAGTTGGGGGGAAAGCTTAGTTTCACTGTGTATTATTTGGTACTTCTGAATTTTTTAACTGTATCTATATATTACATTTTAAATTTCCAAAGAATTATGCAGTCATTCAAATGTTGATTATGAAGATTAATGAAGCAACATTGAAAATTTTATGATGTAAAGTGAAAAAAGCAAGAATCAAAGTGAGTATGTGCATTCCAATCTTAACTACATGAAGATAAGCAAATAAAAGAAAACTTTATTATTTATTTATTTATTTATTTATTTATTGCAGTACCGGGGATTGAACCTAGGGGCGTTCTACCTCCGCGCTACACCCCCGGCCCTATATTTTATACTTTATTTTGAAACCGGGTCTCACGAAGTTGCGGAGGGCCTCACTAGGTAGAGAGAGAGAGAGAGAGAGAGAGAGAGAGACAGGGAGAGAGAGAGAGAGCTGAGGCTGGCCGCGAACCCAGATCCTCCAGTCTCCGCCTCCCAAAGTACTGGGATTACAAGCGTGCGCCACCACACCCGGCAAAAGAAAACTTTAAAGAAAATGAATACAATTTGAGAAGTTTTGTTATGGTGTTGGGATTTTCCATACTTATAAAAATCAACTTTGCGGTGTAGTTTATAGTTTAATTTGTTTATTTTTATTTATTTATTTATTTTTTTTTTTTTTTGCGGTACTGGGGATTGAACCCAGGGGCGTTCTACCTCCGAGCTACACCCCCGGCCCTATTTTTTTTTTTTTTGCGGTACCGGGGATTGAACCTAGGGGCGTTCTACCTCCGCGTTACGCCCCCGGCCCTATTTTTTATGCTTTATTTTGAAACCAGGTCTCACGAAGTTGCGGAGGGCCTCACTAAGGGGAGAGAGAGAGAGAGAGAGAGAGAGAGAGAGAGCTGAGGCTGGCCGCGAACACGGATCCTCCGGTCTCCGCCTCCCAAGGTACTGGGATTACAAGCGTGCACCACCACACCCGGCCTCCTATTTTTTATATTTTATTTTGAAACAGGGTCTCACGAAGTTGTGGAGGGCCTCACTA